>JAGKTI010015978.1:0-19896 GCA_018397915.1 Birgus latro
TGACATCTGGCGACCTCGCCAGAGCAAACTCTCATTTTCCCCTGACACCAAGCTTATCTCAAGAGGAAATCACATGTGGCCCCTATTATGTTAGTACAAAATGAGTACTGTATACAAACTCTTTATTAATGCACAAAATCTTGTTGACTCTATTAAATGAAATATAAATAACATGGACAGTTATTACTATTAAGGATATGTCTTACATGCAAGCTTCACTTACCAATTGCCTAGGGCAGCTAATATTTCACATGCAATAATTAGATTTTTCTTTATCAGATCCTTGCATTTGGAAGGCAAAGCTTGCATCTTTGAAGCTTTTCTCAGTCTTCAGTTAGCTTTGTAGGATGTCGTTGCCCATCATATGGGGATTACGTTAGGTCCTCAGAGCATGATGCAGGCTTGCCTGAGCGTAGATATTGTTCCAAATATATAATTGTTGGAAATTTTAAATGGTATCTCATTGACGAGGCAAGGAATTTGTTTTCCTGCCCATCCTGAATACCTGGCCTTGTACCACAAACTCTTATGTGTAATATCTTGCAAGACCCCCTCCTCAGTGTGTTCCTACTTGCTTATTCCTCATCAGGGTGACCCGACAGATAGTTTTAGTGTGTTCCGAATCACTTCATTGCCTTATGGAGTCCCTAACACAAATGTCTTTGTACAGACAGTCCCCTCTGCCAGATTTATTGCACTAAGTGAAAATCGTTTGCATTATATGTTATTGGACTATTTCACCCAACAAAAATTACTTTATTTTGAGCAATAAGGTCCTGCGTTTAGATCAAGCACTTGCAGCTGGGAGAATGCTGTTTCTCAACCAGGACATTGCGGCTTTTCTTTATCAAAAAAAAAAAAAAAAATGTAAAAGGTTTTACCCCTGTATATGACAGGGACAATGAATAACCCTATACAATTTACTCTTAACTGTGCAATCAGTGATACTGCTATGACAATACAGATTACTCAAGGCATAGCTCATTTGGTTCTGGGTGACGGTTGTTGCGCCCATGGTGAATCACTCACACTTCCGGCTTATGTCACGCTCACCATGGAAACCAAACTGTCTGTGCGTCCTCATACACTACAATTTAACATCTCTCGTGTTGAGATGGATGCAACACAATCACTCCCTGACATTTTTTCCCAAAGTAATTCATTGACGCCCTTGCATTTGGATGAATTACTACGTTTCCAGTCCAAACTCCTTCTCGAGCCTCCACACGAATTAACCCAGGTAGTAGCTCTGAGGGTTTATGTGTATGTTCCTTCAGGTGTTATATAAGCTTCCGGCTTCCTACTTACGTTACAAGTGTTGGTTACACAGTCGCTGCTGTCGTCGCCCACTGCCATCATTTGTGTTCACAGTCTACGGTGGACCCCACTACATTCTCGCCACCACAGGATCATATCCATGGGGCCCAGGACTGCTCTGCACCACCTCTGGTACTTGGGGCGAGAATGCATTGGGAAGAATATTGGGGCAGCCAAGCACTGGATAAAGTTGCTAATCCCGACCCTGCTGAGGCAAACACGTGTGGGGCAAGAATTTATAAAACAGATAAACGTGGGAGGCGATCCTCTCCTCGACCCCCTAGCCTACATGACACACACATTAATCTCAACTTAGGATCAGCTGGCGACAACGGAGCAACAGAAGGAGGAGAAAATGAAGAGGAGGAGATAAAACTGCTATACACAGAGAGAGTTGCAAGTTGCTGAAAGTGGCCTATAAAGTGATTAAAAGTTAGCATCATGAGGAGATTATAACAATGGCACAGGAAGCATGACGAGCTGCAGCGACGACTTAGAGACGGTGGGAGACAACTGAAATCACACAAATGGAAAGAAATAATGAGTGAAAATAAGAGACGACAGTAAAATATGCGAAGGTTCTTGAAACCTTTTAACATAGGCCTGACTCTCGTGAAGTACTAAGGATCCTTTGTGGGGCGTGGTGTGAACAAGCAGGGGCTATGAGAGAGTGTACTGGTCAAATAAATAATTAATTTTAGAAAGAGGCGACAAGAACTCTACCCCTAAAAGCATCATTAGTTATGTAAGAAGTCAAGAGAACGTACTCCTAAAAGCATCATAAGTTTTAATGTAAGTGATTCAGGTATGGAGCCAGACAGATCGAGCGTGAGGCAAGACAGTGCTCCAGGAACAAGATAGAAACGGGCATAAGGGTGACCATCAGAGTACAGATTTGGGTGGCTGACAGATGAGACAGATGTGGGGGTGTCACGCGATACAACAATTCTGCTGAAAGGAGCAGTCGCACGACCATGTACAGTTTAAGGAGTCTGGTGAGTGGAAGTACACAGCTAACATTTGGAGACTGTGGGTGCACAAGACAAGGGAATTTCACATACCTAAGCATAACTTAAGAACACCAATTTATTTCTGCTCGATATCCAGCAGCAATTAATACTAGTACATGGTTGTGTGGATAGTTAAAGTGGTTATTCTGTCGTAAGTAAGAATTCAAGTAAACATTTGGTACTCATAAACAAATCATTATGGAAGAGTAACAATGTTTGTAATTACATATAATTAAGTTAAATCTCCATGTATTGAGTGCCTTTTTTTTTTTTTTTAAATGCAAGGAGGAAGGAACCAAAGGCCATGGGCCCGCAAACCGTTCCTTCCAAGAATAAACAAAAACAACAAAAAAGAGAGCCAAATTCAAGATCCGATCACTTCGAGATGCCTGGACACACGATTATAGGAAGTAGGAAATGCAGACAGAGGAAGACAGTTCCAGTTTTAACCAGTTGCATAAATGAAGGACTGGGAGTAACGGTTAACTCTTGCATTAGAGAGATGGACAGAAAAGGGATGAAAGGTTGTTGCTAGACTGGCACCACCTGTCCATAGTAGAGGTGGAGGGATTCAAGCAGACAGTTCAGAGGAACAGTGGCCATTGAAGTAGCGATAGAAAAGAGATAAAGATGCAACAGTGCGTCGAAGAGACAGTGGTTGAACTGAGCTAGTAAGAGGAAAGTTAATGAGACGAAAAGCCTTTGACTCCACCCTATTGAGAAGGGCTGTATGTGGGGATCCTCCCCACACATGAGATTTGTACTCCAAACAGGGGCGAATAAAACCCGTGTATAAAGTCAACATCTGTGTGGGGGTAAAGAAGGTTCGGAGTCAGCTTAGCGCATCTAATCTCTTGGAAGCAGATTTCACAAGAGATGTAATATGTTCTTTCCAAGATAAAGCCCGAGTGAATGAAACCCCAAGCATGTTCAAGGATGATGTAGGAACGAGCTGGACATTATTAAACATCAGCGAGTACTCCTGTGGAAGGTTTTGTCGGGTTGATAGATGCAAAAACTGTGTCTTTGATGCATTAAAAACAACAAGATTATTTTTACCCCAGTCAGAGATACGAGCCAAGTCAGACATTAGGTGTGCCATAGCCTCATCCCTTGTTTGTTGAAGTAACTGCTGAGATGGGCGTTGAGGAAACCAAATGGAAAGGTGAAGGGTGGAATCATCAGCATATGAGTGGACAGGGTTAGATGTACAGCTTAGAAGGTCATTCATGAATAAGAGGAAGAGAGTTGGTGATAGGACAGAGCCCTGAGGAACACCACTGTTGATAGATCTAGGAGAAGAACAGTGGCCGTCCACAACAGCGGCTATAGAACGACCAGAAAGGAAGCTAGAGATGAAGGCACAGATAGAAGGTAGAAACCGTAAGAGGGCAGTTTAGAAATTAAAGATTTATGCCAGACTCGATCGAAAGACTCTGAGATGTCAAGCGCAATGGCAAAGCTTTCGCCAAAGTCCCGAAAGGAGGAGGACCAGGAGTCTGGAAGTTAGGTGAGAAGATCGCCAGTGGAGCGTCCCTGACGGAACCCATACTGACGATCAGAGAGAAGGTTGTGATAGGAAAGATGCTTTAAAATTTTTCTGTTAAGAACAGACTCAAACACTTTTGAGACACAGGATGTTAAAGCAATTGGACGATAGTTAGAGGGCTGGGAATAGTCACCCTTCTTTGGGACTGGCTGAATGAGAGCAAACTTCCAGCAAGAAGGAAAGGTACAAGTTGATAGACAAAGGTGAAAGAGTTTACCTAGGCAGGGTGTCAGCACAGAAGCACAGTTCATGAGGAAAACAGGAGGGACCCCATCAGGACCATATGCCTTGTTGGTATTGAGGCCAGTGATGACTGAAAATACATCAACTGAAGAAATTTTAATGTCAGCCATAAGGAAGTCAGATGAGGGAAGTGATGGAGGATCAGTACCGGAATCGTCTAAGGTGGAGTTGGTGGAGAAAGTCTGAGCAAAGAGATCGGCTTTATCAGTAGAAGAAATAGCTACAGAGCCATCAGAGTAGGAAAGAGGAGGGAAGGATGATGAGGTAAAGTTGTTAGAAAGGTTTTGGCAAGATGCCAGAAGGAGCGTGAAGAATTTGAGTTGGAGAGTTGGGAACATTTTGTGCGGATGAAATTATTTTTAGCAGAACGAAGAACAGACTTAGCACGATTCCGGGCAGAAACGTAAGAAAGATGTGATTCAGGCGTGGGTTGGCTCAGGTACCTTTTGTAGGCCCTCTCCTTGTTGCAGGCAGCATTAGAAGAAGTGTGATTAAACCAAGGCTTTTTTGCATTAGACAAAGGATATGAGAAAGGAATATATGCTTCCATGCCCGAGAGAATAACCTACGTAATGCGTAAGGCACACAAAGATGGCTCCTGGCCATGGAAGCAATAATCATTTCAGGGAAAATCAATGAAGTACTGCCTGAGGGCCTCCCAATCCACAGCTCCAAAGTGCCACAGACGACGTTTCTTTGGAGGGTCCCCAGTCTGCACCGGAACAATAGGACAGGTTAAGATAATATGGTTATGATCAGAGGAGCCCAACGGAGAGAAAAGATTAACAGCATAAGCAGAAGGATTAGTTGTAAGGAAGAGGTCAAGTTTGTTGGAGCTCTCCCAAGGCGTTCACGGATACGGGTAGGGTGCTGTACAAGCTGCTCTAGGTCATTAAGGATAGAAAAGGTGTAGGCTTGTTCACCAGGTGTATCAGTGAAAGGAGAGGAGAGCCAAAGTGGTGGTGAACATTGAAATCTCCAAAGTAATGTAACTGTCTTGTAATAAGCTACGTATATGTACTTGGAACCTCAGTGTGCGAAACAGTTTTCATTGCAGTCCGAGAAGGAATTGGGACAAAAAGGGATAGACAGTGTCACATTGCATTAACTTTAATGTTACAGATTTTCTCTGGACTTGTCTCCGCACTCCCTACTGCTGTTGTCGTCACGCTACCTATCTAGATAAACAGCAGCCATATATCGTGCTCACTAAAGATGAGTGGAAAACATGTAAATGATTGCTGAGGTAGTGTACGGTACAACAAGTGGTCAGAACTGTATCTGCTAGAATGGCAATGGAAGTGGTAAATGTGGTAGCAGTAGTGATGGCAGCGGTGGGTGTGATAATGACAGTGACATCATCAGTAGGTTTGGTAATGATGGCAAGCAATAGTTTTATAGTCCCGAAATCAGCTCTTTAACTTTCACCTCTGATTCTTTTATGGGGGAAATTCATTAACGTTTACACTGGTCGTGAATATTTTCATTCTGGGCCGATTTCAACCCAGCAAATAGGAACACTTACAGGGTGCAACAGCCTCCCCGTACAATTGATCTAAAGTCCCGTCCATTGATCAGTGGGCACATGTGGTTTTGGAAAATGGTAATAAAAGATTGTTTTAAAAAATAATCATGAAGAGGGGGTGAACTGAAGAACCTTCTCCGCTTCTGGCCTACTGTTTGTAGTGTGATTTTTTTTTTTTTTTATGTGTCCGACTCTGGGCATAGGCTTCACAGCCTGCTATCAAGGCCCAGCAGTCCTCCTACATACCATACACCTCTACATGTCACCACTTCGGCGCTAACACCCACCGTCCATATTGAATACATGCTAGGGCTGTCTCATACAGAACTGGTGTATTGGTATTAGCGGGGGTATTTTTACGACATGTCGGCGAGTCTTCTGGTAGGTCAGTAAAGCTTGATTTAAAGAACTTCAAATCCTTAAACTGTTCCCTGCCCCAGTGAGGATTTGAACCTGGGTCCGCTAGAACCGCAAGCCAGCTCTCTACCGATCGAGCCACCGCTTCGACTCTGATGAACAACCTGCATCGACACGACAGTCACCACTCGTCGTATGACTAGACATCAAAGTCGAATCTTTGACCCTTTCTTGTGCCCTTGACCTTTGACTAGATGCTCTAAAAATTGAGTTAGTTCATCCTCATCTGACCCTAAATCCACCCACGAAGTTTGGTTTAAATTTAGCCGGAAGTGCTAAAGTTGACTTTACCCTGTGACCTTGGCGTTTAGTCTGCTATTCTGAAAATAGACAATTCTATCTTCGCTTAACCTTTTACTCTTCACCATGTTTGATCCAGACTGAATGAAACCAATGTGAAAAAAAAAAAAAAAACGGACCGGCCTTTAACCTCACCGTGTGACTTTAACTTCTGATCAATTGTTCTCAAATTAGAATTGATTCACCCTTCCATGTCCCTCAGCATTTACACTCAGTTTGGTCAAAATCAGATCAAAAGTGATTGAGTTGATTTGCTCTTGGCCTATGACCTATTAACTTTTAAGCCAAAGCTATTCACCTGTTCTCAGAATTCTAAAATAACGAAGTAAATTTGTTTAAGTACTGTACATTAGTAATTTTTGTGGGTATCTACTTTCTAAAAAGTACACAGTTCTCTCGCTGCATTTTCTTAAATATGGTTTTCAAATACTTTTACTGCAATACATTTGAAAATTGCCACGAAAGTACTCCGTACATTAAATAACATTGTTTAACTATGGCCACTGGCCAGTGACAGCATAGCAGAGTGCAAACATGGTTGGTGACCAATCATAATTAACTGTTTATGTTTGGACCGATCAATTGCGTTGTTTCATGTGCTTTCTTCCCGTCAAACCTCAGGTCATCATTATAATCATCATCATCATTACCCTGACCTCTTTTTCCTATCGAAGGACGGAGTGAGGCAGGGTCCAGAAAGAGAAAAGCGCGACAGAGGGAAAACTAATCAACAGCATGTCCAGTGAAATGAGCCACTTGCTTGTAATTCACCTTTCAAGCCCCTGGAATCCTGGTGCTACCTTTATTATATGACAATCTGCAACTTTTTTTTTCAGTTTTCTTTATAGATGCGGTTCTCATTATTTATCTAATAGTCAATAAGACAATTCTCAACCTAAAAAAGGGTAGCCAAACCCTCATAATGTGTTCTATCCTGTATATATATTAAATCCAACCAGCTCACTCCCTGTCAGTTCCGTTATCAATCTCCTTACTTTACCTAATCCACAAACATTCCTCATCAGTCCCAAATCCGCTGCTCTTACCCTTGTCTTTTCGTTCTCCTGCCACACCAAAATCTAACACTTATACATTAATGTGGGAATTAAAGCGTCTTTATGTAATCGTCCTGAAGTCTCCATTTTCTTGAATACTGATAACCCGTCCACGCCCCGGAGTGGCTCGGGGACGGGTATTGTTTTCACTCGGTTTGTCTGTCTGTTTATTTGCTTGTTTGTCTGTTAAAAACTCTACCTGAAAACTACTGGTGCGATATTGGCTAAAATTACAGGGATGATGGTCTATGACCTTCTGATCACCTACTTAAATTTTGGGCCAAATTGGGCCAAGGCCCAGGCTATAGGGCCCCCAAATGTAAAAAAAAAAAAAAAAAACGGGAAAGCTTTTTTTTTTCGCCATAACTCCTTTCAAATTCGTCATAACAGCATGAAATCAAAACCTAGATGTGCATCCTTCAAATCTGCATCCTAAAACATGCCTCGTTACATCAGAGGGATCATCCTCCAGTCAGCTGTAGGAGGGACAATGTCAAGTGGATTGGGCCTAAAATTTCAAATGGCCATAACATCGTCAGTTTCACCCGATTTACTCCAAATTTGATATGCGACATCTTTTACTAGATATCCTGTAGTTTATACGTCAACACTAAAATGACTGCCGGAGACGAGTTTCTGTGCCTTGGCGCAGCTTCTTGTTAGTATCAAGCTTTCAAAGCACCAGCCACTTATTTCTCTGTGCCACTCTCCTTTCCATGTCCTTTGACCATTATCTTTTTTTTTTTTTTTTTACTGCGCCCAGGTATGTAAATTCTCTTCCCAATTCACCATTACATCACTCAGGCAGTCAGCTTCTGTCTAAACAACCATGACATTGCCTTCATCAGCATTTACTTTCAAAGTCTGACGTTCGCGGACATCACCATGACTCTACAAAAACCTACAAACCTCTTGTTCATTATCAGCAAGCAACACATGTATGAACACATCACATAAAAATATTTTAGTCTTCATTATTCATTTACAACATTCAGCAATATTCCATCCACATCATACATAAGTGAACCCTACCACAGTCATTCTCTGTTTACCTTGACATGCAGTTTTTCCAGTCCATACATGCCTTAGATGCATTACACTCCTTTTCACAAGCCTTTTTTCACTGTCTCATTGCAAATACTTGATCTTCATATCCCCTCACTGTTAAAACCATCCTGTTCAACACTCATCAGACATAGTGGTGCATTCTTTACCATACTTATTATCATTCTTCCACATATCTTTCATACAACGCTCAGCAGCCTTATATTGCTATAAATATGTCACCCACTTCGATCTCTTTTGTGTTAGTACAAAGGCACATTAACAGCTTTCTCCCTCTCTACTAATACTATGCAACGCATTCTAGCTTTCTAATATATTTAAGTAACATTTCACTGCACTCTCTCCACTACATTTCATCTCTACATAATAGTACACCTTAGCAACACACGAAGCTTTCCCAATCAACCGCTGCACAGCATTCTTACAATTCCATATAGCCAAATGTTCTTACATATTTGTAACGAACACTTCATTGCTCTATCTCCACTGTACTTAAATATCTTTACATATATCCCGTCAACACCTGATGCCTTCCCATTCAACCGTTTCACAGCTTTCTTGACTTCTGACAGTGTCACATTCTGGCACCAAATGTTTAGTTAGTTTATAACTAGGCCTCCCCTACGAAGTAGTGGCAACTTTTTACCTCTTGTACGTGATTTTTTTTTTTTAAACAAGATACCATTTTATCTCAGTACATTCACCTCACGATACTTTACTTCAACCTGAGTAAAATTTAGTACCTGAAATAATACGCTAACTCAGATTTAAAAAAAAAAAAAATACTTTTTAATAACTCTGCCTGTTGCTTTGATGGATCTAATTCATTATGCCGAATTTGGTGCCGTTCCATCCAATTGTCTTTCCATAATTTTGCGGAGACAGACAGACACAGACAGAAGCCCAGACAGACGAACCGAACCAAACACATAAGCCCTCGTACTCCACATACCGGTGTAAAAATGTTTCTTTTGGCATTCACTAGACATCAATGGCTTCCTAAATGTTTGGTTCATATTCTTAATCAAACAAATGGTGAAAACGGTGACATGGTTACTTCCCTTCATCTGTGAATAAGAACATCATGTGATTATATTTATGCCGATATTGTGCTCACGGTCAGCACCATTGAGGAAACTGTTTGGACGCATAATTTCATGAGCTTTTCAATTGTTATTCTGGATTATTAATACCAGCGGTTTTCAAGTATGAAAAGATGAAAATGACACATACCTGGCGAAGCAAGCATTACAACAGAGCCAACAGTTTCTGGTGTCTTTCTTGTGACCTCGGGAGGGTGTAGAAAGATGCCGATTCGTTCATTTTGTGCCACTGATGTCTCACTGTGACGCATAGAAATATGATGCAAATTATATGAAAACTTTTACCTTTTGATTAAAGTATGAAAAGACATATGGGAGGTAAGAACTGATGCAGGGTAAACAGAAGAACCTGGCAGCGCTGACTGAGCTGTCCCCACAACACTCAAGAACTCTTTAGCTGAGTAGCAAGGAAGGCTCAATATATGGACTCCTTAGGCCCACCTCCAAGGCTAACTCTGTTTGAATAGCATATGGACATTGGACACACTCGTGTCAGGGGAGGATGAGTACTGTATATGGCTCGTTTGGCTGCGTATAGCAGAGTCCTGAAGTAAAGAGCTTCTGTTGGTTGTGTCCAGTTTCTCTAGATGAAATCAGGAAGGTGACAGCTAGGCTGAGAAGTATTAGGGCTACTAGCGTTTGTGGCCGTTGTAAAGAAATGATCAATTCTGAGGGTGAAGCCATTTGGTCATGGAAGCTGTTTGGGAAACAGGTATCATTCCTCCTCATTAGACAAGGGGAATGGTCATCTCTGTCCAGAAAGAGAGTGGAAATTAATGTGACGAGTGAGTTTGGCATAAATCTTTAATTTCAAACTGCCTTTTTAAAGTTAAATCCTTCTATCTGTGCCTTCATCTCTAACTTCCTTTCAGGTCATTCTATGGCTGCTGTTGTAGACGGCCTCTGTTCTTCTCCTACTGTCGACTTGTCAATAATGGCGTTCCTCAAAGTTCTGTCCTATCACCAACTCTCTCCCTTTTATTCATGAATGACCCAAGTAATACATCTGACCCTATCCACTCATACGTTGATCACTCCACCCTTCCCCTTTCCATTCGCTTCCCGCAGCATCCATCTCAGCAGTTACTTCAACAAACAAGGGCTTGAGGCTATGGCAAACCTAATGTCTGACTTGGTTCATATATCTGATTGTGGTAAAAGTAATCTCGTTGTTTTGAAACTCATTTCAAAAGCTCAGTTCTTCTATGTTTAAACCTGTCAGAATCTTCTGCAGGAGTATCCTCTAACTTCAGCAATATCCAACTTAATCCTGCATCATATTTGAACATTACTTAGGGTTTCATTCTCTCGAGATTTATCTTGGAAAGATCATATAACTTCTCCTGTAAAATCTCCTTCCAAGAGACTAGATGTGCTAAGCCTACTTCGTACCTTCTTTACCCCTGGACAGTTGTTGATTTTACACACGGGTTTTATTCGCCCCTGTGTAGAGTACAACTCTCATGTGTGGGGAGGCTTCCCTCATGCAGCTCTTCTCAACAAGATGAAGTCATAGGCTCTTCGTCCCATGAACTTTTCTCCTCTTACTGGCTCCCTTTAACCCCTGTCTCTTCGCCACACTGTTGCATATTTATCTCTTTTTTTCGCTGCTTCATTGGTCACTGCTCCTCTGAATTGTCTGTAGCATCCGTACACCACTACGGCTGGCGCGTAGCACCCGTCCTACATCATTTTCTCATTCCATATCTGTCCAACTTTCAAATGCAAGAGAACACACAGATAATTAAAACCAAATAATTTACTACGATAACTACAAACACAAAATAGTTAGCCGGAACTACTTACTTGCCATCAATTTTTTCCTCCCAACAGAAACACAAAAATAAGTCTAGGCAAGATATGATATTCAATAAAATGAAACTATTTCAACTACCTAATCCTTTCGTACTAAGGCAGTTTTACTTCCTCTAGAAGATAGAAACCGACCTGGCTCACGCCGGTCTGAACTCAAATCATGTAAAATTTTAAAAGTCGAACAGACTCTCTTTTATAACTGCTGCACTATAAAGAAATTTTAATTCAACATCGAGGTCGCAAACTTTTCTTTCAATGAGAACTCTCAAGAAAAATAACGCTGTTATCCCTAAAGTAACTTAATCTCTTAATCTTTAAAAAGGATCATTTACTATCAAAAATATCTGTTTTTAATATAAAACAATTAGTTAATTATATCTCTGTTGCCCCAACAAAACACTACTCCAGTACCTTTCCTTTCACTAACAAACTAACCTGATACAAGATACAATGTAAAGATTTATAGGGTCTTATCGTCTTTCTAGAGCATTAAAGCCTTTTCACTTTAAAGTTAAATTCAACATTTTTTTTCTCGAGACAGCTTATCACTCGTTCGACCTTTCATACAAGCCTTCAATTAAAAGACTAATGATTATGCTACCTTCGCACGGTCAGAAATACCGCGGCCCTTTAATTAATCAGTGGGCAGGCCAGACTTTGTAAATCTTCACAAACCTTCAAGTTCATATAAACCTTATTTATAAAAAAATTCTCTTTAACACCTAAATTTTACTAATGATTTCATAATAACTATATAATTTAAGTTAAAATTTATTTTCTGATACCTGAGATAAAGAACTAATAAATTATTTATACACTTTTATATTGGTTAAAAAACCTAGAAAAAACGGCCACTATTAAGCCTATTTTTAAAACATTTATTCATTCAAGTTCTATAACAGTTCATACTCGAAGAAAAAGCTCTACCCTTATCTTCTCTCTTTCGCAAGCTATTTAGCCATGAACACAAATTAAATTTGTTTCTCAGAAAACCAGATATCAAAGAGCTCGACTGACATTTCGCCTCTAAGATAAAGTTTGAAATTTTTCTGCAACAAAAACTTCATCTCTAAATTAGCTCTCTTTTTCGGGATGAATATTTATAAACTTAATTTTGAAAACCTATTATACACAAGATACAACCTTTTATATTTACTTTCTTTAATTTTTCCTTACTAACTCTCCCTTCTTTCACAATACTTTCTACTTTCACCTTCATTATTATTTCGATAAAATCTACTCCATAAAAAAAAAGAAAATTAGTTTTCCTAAAATTTCCACTTAACACTTAACGAAGATAAGACTTACAATTTCAAGACAGCCTACCTTTATAGACACTCTTTTCGGTGTAAACGAACTGCTTATCCCAAGCTCTATCTCGCTTTCCAGGTACACTTTCCAGTACACCTACTATGTTACGACTTATCTCATCTTGACTCAACGAAAGCGACGGGCGATATGTGCACATTTTAGAGCTAAAATCAAGCTACCTTATTAAAATAACCTTACTTTTAAGTCCTCCTTCAGAATATTGTTTCCAAAATACATCCATTCTAACATAAATTTTATTGTAACCCATCTTAACCTAAATATATGCTGCACCTTGATCTAATATTCTAACGAAATTATTTCAATAACTTATTCTATAAAAGTTATCTCAATGACGGTATACAAACTACAAAAAAATAGGTAAGATTCTTCGTGGTTTATCGTTTAAAAGACAGGTTCCCCTAATCAGACTAAAATACCGCCAAATTCTTTGAATTTAAAGAACATAACTGTTACTAATCAGATATTAGCTTTTTTATTAAAGGTATAATAGGGTATCTAATCCTAATTTATTTCCTTTGCTTATTAACTCATTAATTAAACCATATTAATCTATTCATCTCTTAAAAACTGATTTCACCCTCTATAAGACCAAAAAAATTATTAACAACATAAAAGTTAAATATCAAACTTTGCTTACTCTCCCTTCAAGTATAACCGCGACTGCTGGCACAAAACTTAGCCAGAGACAAATTCAGTTTACTTTATCCAGCTTACACTGATACAAAAAATATTACACACTGTAACCGTCTCTCCCAGTCCTTCATTAATGAAGCCGATTAACTGTGGAACTGTCTTCCTTTGTCTGTATTTCCTACTGTCCATGACCTCCAGTCTTTCAAACGCAGTGTGTCTAGGCATCTCGAAATAAACCGATCTTGAATTTGGCTCACTGTTATTTTTTTCTCCTTGGAGAGAACAATCTTAAGAGCTTCTAGCTTTTGGTTTCTTCTTCCTTGCATAAAAAAGATGATTATAGTGTAAAGGGGCACAGTGTGCCAGAATGTATTCGTGCTCGTGTGTGTGTGGGGGGGGGGAGTTCGAATCTGGGACCATTTGCTAAAGTTTTAGAGGCTTGAGCAATCCAGATTCACGCTCAAGAAATGAAAATTTGTGACTTAATCCGAGCCTTTCCTAGGAAGGTGTCGTGAATTTTTGGAAGGTCTGTTACCAGCCTATATCAGTTTCAGGTAGGTATTTATTTAAGAAAATTGGGAGACAAATGGGAATATATGAAACTATGTACGGTCCCCACAGGCATTATTTGGCTCTCAGCTGGCCTATTCAAATACTGAGACGCTGTCAAGTGTGAAGGGGGAAGATTCAATTTTTTTCCAATAAATTCTGAAGTAAGACAGGTATGTGTTCTTTGGCCCCACACTTTTAACACAAGCATGGACTTGGTACTGAGATCGGGTGTGAGTCAAAGTCACTGACTAGTATCAATTAGCAATTTTTTTATTACTGACTTTGGTTTTGTTAATAATGGAGTTATTCTAGAGAAATAACCAGAAACATTCCTTAGTGCTCTCTAAGCACATCACGAGGAGGCGAAACCATTGGGACTATTGGTCTCCTGGACCAAGTCAAGGTACAGTCATGAACACTAATAGGGGGACAGGGTAGTCTGCCATTAGAAGGCAGGTTTATCGCATACGTCGAACCCCCCCAAATCCCCCTCGTTTCCCCCATCAACTCACTGATTTGCTTCGCGGATGGATCGCAGTTCCTAAGCTTGTCTCACTCTCACGTCTTGCCGCGAGTAATGTTACTTTCATTCATCCTACTATAAGGTGTATTATTACGTGCACAGATCCATCTTCACTTCCACGGGAAGAAATTATATCGAAGTTTTGTCAGATTTCAATAAAATGGCCCTAAAGTATAGAGTTTGGTTACCAAAAATTTATCCGTCTTCTAAACGATACACTAAAATCCAAGTAACAAAGACAAATTATATGATTACCTACCACATAAATCCCCCTCTGGTCATGTCATCTGCAGAAGCACATATCCACCCACGCACACATCCACCTACCCACTCATCGACCCATCCAATCAGCCCATCCAATACAACCCACCGACCTCACCTTGATTACTCACGCTGCCCAGTCTCCTGGGCGACCCACCCAGGCCAACGATTCCGGTCATCCATCCCATGAATACCACCCTCAAAGTTCACCCAATAATGCGACTCAACACATTCGCCCACTCACCTACCCACCATACATCCATGAAGCCACCCAGCCCATCAACCCAACCTCACACCCAGAGCACCCAGGCCACGCAATCTTCTCAGTCCTAGCGACCCACTCTACCCACACAGCCCGACGACCCATTTTGCCCACCGACCCCTGTGGTCTAACCTCCCCACCCATCGTACCAAGAGTGTCATCCAACACGTCCACCCACACAACCTTCCAACCGTACTCACGTACCACTGCCTGAACACTCATCCACACTAGCCACCCACCCCACCCTAGAAACCTACTCATCCTATCCACCCACTCCTTCCACCGACCCATCCGCCCATCCACATGCTCAACCACCTTTTTCAACCAACCCCATTCACCCATCCCATCCCACTCACTCATTCCAACTCCACTTATCAACAAAACTCATCATATGCAAACCCAGCTTACCAACCCCTCCCTTACCACTCACCGATCCAGTCACTCGCCCGCCCAGCCACACATCCACTCACTAACCCATCCACCCCTACAACCCACCCCAAGCCACTCAACACACTCCACCCAACAAACCCTTCCCCACCCTTTCAAACCATTATGGTCATCCACCCTGCCGATGCACCGAAACAACACACCCACCAACTCAACCTCATCCACCCCTCCCACCCATCAAACTGACTTAAACACACACACACACACACACACACACACACCGCTCGCTGGCGCAGTGGTAGCGTTCTCGCTTGCCATCTGGTAGACGGGAGTTCGCGCCTCGCTCAGGTTGCGAAAAGTTTCACTGACGAAGTGGGTGGTTACTGTCCCCCTTGAGCAAGGGGATGGGTGTGTGCGTGTGTGAAGGTCACAGCCTTGCCCATAGATCGGACTATATGAGCTCTCAGCTCCCTTCCGGGAGGGTAAAAGCTGACGATCACTACCATCAAGTAATCCTGAACGACCCGATGAGTTACACACACACACGTATACATGCACACACACATGTACACACACATGCACACACACATGTACACACACAGACACGCATTCACATACTGGGACACACACGCACATTCAAAGACACAACATATACACGAATGCACAACGACACATGCACACACTCACAGGCACACAGACACAGACAAGCACACACACGGCACGCGCATGCACAGACCAACGCACAGACACACACACACAGACACACCTGCATACACAGAAACGCGCACACACACACACACACACGAACACACATGCACCCACACACACACAAACACGAACACACATACACCCACCCCACACCCACCCACCCACCCACCCACCCACCCACACACACACACACACACACATACACCCGCACACACTGAGGCGGGTATACACACACTCAGACATATGCAAACATCGAACTAAGTAACATTTCCTGCGCCTTTTCGGATGTGTATGGGAGTATACCCTAAAGGGATATCACGAGCATAGGATTAAAGGTTGGGAGTTGTGTTCAGCACCTTAACGTAGGGAAAAGGGAAAACAGCCTGTGTGGTCAATGTTTTAGGTTGTAGCAAAGTGGGTGCTTGATTGCAACCATACTGAACTGTATCCTGGAAGAATTAGACTCAGAAATCCTTAAAATCTCTGCTGACATGCTGTTTCTTTTACTATACTGGGATAGTTTCGCACTCCAGTGAGTCGACAGGCAGGTTATACAAACTTAAAAAAAATATGCTAATATATTCTTAAACTGTTAAAATATGTCGACATTAGTAATATTTTAATCCTATGTCTTAAGGGGTGATCGGTGTGTGACTCGCAAGACTGCTGGGCCCGAGGCAAGAAGTTGTTTGGTATATGCTCAGTGGCGGACACAAATGGAAAAATTCCACTTTTAAGTCAAGGAATATATAAACCATAAAGGAAAAAAATAATGAACAAAACTGTCAGTGTTTGATTACATACAACACTGATGCTTCCCTATGTAAGGCAGGAATGGAAACTTGAAAATATTTAAGGTGTGGAGCCATTCTGTAAGAGAAGCTGAGACAGGCAGATCTTCCCCACAAGGCGAGGCAAAGGGATGAGAACAGAGGGAGGGAGAGGTGGAACAATCGGGGTTGCTCAAGGGGGAGGATGAGATGTGGAAGTGTCAAGATTTGTTCCTGTAGCAACTTGCACAGTATTTTGACTTGTATCTCTAAAATACGAGTTTTAAGCACTTCTGGCTAAATTTAAACCAAACTTGGTGGGTGGATTTAGGGTCAGATGAGGATCCTTGAGGCGTTCCTCATATGGTTTGTTTCTAAGTCGTTGTATCATTTTTGTGATTCTTCGCTGTATTTTCTCTAATTTTTCTGTCCTTTCTGTGATACGGAGACCAGAATTGCACACAATACTCAAGGTGGGGGCGCACTAGCGAGTTGTACAAGACAAGTGCGACTTTTTCCGATTTAAACTTAGAAGTTCTTCCAATAAAACCCACCAGCTTGTTTGCAATTTTGACCGCCTCGGTACACTGCTTACTCGGTTTTAGGTCATTTGATATTATCACACCAAGATCCTTTTCATTGTCTGTACTTGATAACTGGATATTATTCATTTTGTAATTCGCATGGACGTTGTTACTTCCAATATAAAGTACTTTGCATTTTTCTGTGTTGAATTTCATTTGCCATTTTTCTGCCCAGCTTGTTAAAGTATTAAGGTCATTTTGTAACTGTCGCCACTGAAATTTTGAAGTTACTTGACTGATTATTTTAGTATCATCTGCAAATTTGGATATTTTACAATTTAGACCCTCGTCAATATTGTTTATATATATAATAAAAAGTATCGGTCCAAGTACTGAGCCTTTGGGAACGCCGCTAATCACATTACGCCATCTAGATTCCTTTCCGTTTATCACAACTCGCTGTTTTCGGTCTGAAAGCCAGTCTTGTAACCATTTCTGCGTATTTCCTTTTATACCGTGTGCTTCTATTTTGCTCATGAGACGCCTGTGGGGGACAGTGTCAAATGCTTTCTGAAAGTCAAGGTAAATTATATCTACTGCTCTTGAGTCATCATATGATTTGTAAACATCATGGAAGAAGTCCAGTAAGTTAGTTAAGCATGAACGACGATGTCTGAATCCATGCTGTGAGTCTTTAATTATATTATTTACTTCTAAATAGTTAACTATTTTATCTCATGATTTTTTCCCTTAACTTGCACACTATTGATGTTAAGCTAATTGGTCTGTAATTTCCTGGGTGTGACTTATTTCCTTTTTTGAAAATTGGTGTTACATTTGCTAGTTTCCATTCGCAAGAAACTTTCCCAGTACTTACTGATTTATTGAATAAGACAGAGAGTGGCAGCAGTAACTCATTCTTTGCTTCTTTGAGAATTTTCAGTGATATTTTATCAGGTCCAGGGGTTTTGTTTATGTTTGTACTATTTATGGCTGCAAGGATATCGGTATGATAGATAGTATAGTTGCTAAGGACTGTGCTATTTGCTTGGTTTGTGGGTACCATTAGGTTTCTGGTGGTGTTTTCTACCGTAAAAACAGATGCAAAGTACTCGTTTAGAATGTTTGCCATTTCAACTTAATTTTCTGTGTGTTTGCCATTATTCGTTTCTAGAGGGCCTATTGATGTAGTCATTACCTTTTTCTTTCTAATGTAACTGTAAAATTCTTTAGGGTTTGATTTGCATGTATTAGCAATGTGGATCTCCAGTGCTCTTTTGCTCTGTTTGATAAGTCTTTTCAATGTGCGGCGTAGGTTTTCGTACTGTAATTTATCATCATTATTTTGTGTAGTTTTATATTTATGGTATGCCTGTTTTTTGGCTATTAAGTTACTTTTAATTTCACTGGACCACCACTTTGGTCTACTATTACCAGCTGGACGCCTGTTACGTAGTGGCACACATGAATTTACCGCTTCATTAAATTTTTTGGTGAATATTTCCCATGTTTGGTTTATGTCATCTGTTTCAGACACTTGATTCCAGTCTGTAGATGCAAGTAACGCTCTGAGTCTGATGAAATTTGCTCTACGATAGTCTGGTACCTTTTCTTTGCTTTCTGTTTCTTTCACTTTTTCAGAAGTAATATTAAACTGTATAATTCGATGATCACTGGAACTAAACTCGGGTCCAATTTCAACGTTGTTGACTAGGTTATCATTTGTAGTTAAGATGATGTCTAGGATATTGTTACCTCTCGTTGGGTATTCTACGTGTTGGGAAAGGGCGCTTTCTTGAAGATTCATCTAAAGCTCTTGTCCTGAGTGCGCAGTTAGCAGTTCACCCCGCTTTGTTACCGGCAAATTAAAGTCTCCAAAAATTACACTCTCCTCTTCACAACAAATTTCCGCAATTTGATCATAAAGTTTTTCACCTGTTTCCGCTTACTGTGCTGGAGGGCGATAGATGAGACATATTTATTTTGTGCAATTTAATACTCAGCTGAACGTAACTAGCATATGTTGGTAATAATGGGTTTGGATAGCACAAGGGGGTGCAGACTAGTTTTCACGTATGGTAAAACACAGCCACCAGCTCGGTGAGGTCGCTCACAGCTGAAAATATTGTACCCTGTTAATGAGTATTCTGCTAAAAAGTCACGGTCAGATGTGTTGATCCAGGACTTTGTGATGCCAACAATGTCATAATTTTCTAGGTAAATAAGAGATTCTAAATCCTGAAACATCTTGCGCAGACTACGTGCGTTAACATAGCAGACTCTAATTCCATCCCAAACAGTTGATGAACTGATTCCGCGGGTATTTACGTTAAGGTTATTGCTCCTGGACGTTCCGCGTTTTTTTTTTTTTTAATCTAAAGAGGGCAACTTTATCATGTAAAAGTCTACCTAGCCGTGCTGCTCCTACTGAGTTCAAATGAAGACCATCTTCCTGGAAAAGTGTATGTTGCTCATAAAACTGGTCCCACAGATTGACAAAGTAGACTCCTTCTTGTGTGCAGAGAGATTTGAGACGGTTATTTGT
>JAGKTI010015979.1:0-19281 GCA_018397915.1 Birgus latro
ATTATCTTTCTTTGAGCAAAAGTCTTTTTTAAAATGATAGTCAATAATGGGGAAGTATTGTAAATGACAAAGATAGGGTTGGGGATTGACCATATACATTCATTTCCATTGATTCAGTGGTTCTAATATACAAAATTTCCAAGATGCAGCACCATATTCTCACATACTGGGAGATCCCACTGCATCAGTCAAAGCATCACTAATATGGTGTGGGAGTCTTAGTTAGGGTATCACTGGTATGGTGTGAGAGTATTAGTCCAGGTATCACTGCTATGGTGGGGGGGTATATCAGGTACTATCACTGGTGTGGTGTGGGGGTATCAGTCAGGGTATCATTGGTGTGGTGTGGGAGTATCAATCATGGTATCACTGGTGTGGTGCGGGAGTATCAGCCAGGTTATCACTGGTGTGAAGTCCTGTATGTACAGGGCCCAGAGTCTCATCCCTTGACCATCTACCTTTGTCACATATAAACAATGTTTGCATGAATTTGATGATACTACTTGATGGTTTGTATTTCTTGCCAAACTAATCTGTCTCTCTTCTCAAAGGTTTCAGACAGACCACTCTTATTTCTTAATTTTCTTGCCATAATCATCAGTTATGATACTTGTCCCCAGCGTAAATCAGGATATAATTGCAGAGATAATTTTTTTCCCTTACAGATATGTCACAGATCATACTCAATATTTGTGAACCAGGTGTGTGAAAACATATGGATCCTGAGATTACTTATACAGTTAAATTTCATGCCACATATACAACAGTCACATTCAATGTCTCCAAAATGGGTACGAGTATGCATTTTGAGGTTACCCTTTAGGCCAAACTGCTTACCGCAATGACCACATGTGAACCTCCTCCACCCTGTGTGAGTGAGGCTGTGTGTGGTCAGACTACTCTTACGATTGAAGCTCTTGCCACACTCCTGACACTGATGGTTCCTGGAGGCAGTGTGAATAATCATGTGATTTATGAGGGTGCCCTTCTGTGTAAATGTCTTGTCACACTGATCACATTTGAACTGTCTGTCACCCTCATGAATCCTGATGTGGATGGATAGGTGTCCCTTACGACTAAATGCTTTACCACACATATCACACTTGTACTTTTTTTCTCCAGTATGCACCCGTCTGTGTAGAGTGATGTTAGCTACTTCCTTACCACACTCCTCACACGTGACTCTCTTCCTCTTACTGGTATGTGCCAACTCACTCTCAGTCAGTCTCTCTGATCTGACCTCCCTACTTACACTCCCACTCCTAATTTCTTCTTGCTGGGAGTCCATGACAATATTTCCACTATTACAGTTTCATGAATGTTTTGTCTTACTACCTTGGCTCACCACAACAATATAATGACATATTTACTCACTAAAAACTAAACTCTATGCCATGTTAATTCACCATACAAAAGCTATAAATCCAGGTCCAAATGTAGAGCACATACTTCTAGAGCCTGTCAGTTCATGGTGGTGGCTTGTGTTCCTGCATGACTCTTACTCTTCTTGTGGGCAGACTTTGGGTCTACTGAGGACCTGCCTCATCCAACTGTAAAAAGTCCATGACAGCTGGTTAGGTGAGCTAACTGAGTGCCTTGAGTTCAACCAGCCTTGGTCCCCCCCCCTCATTCCATCTGCAAGATATAAGTCACAGTCTTAGTCACCAAACATGTAACAGGTCATTATCAAACAGAGATATGGTGTTTGCTCAGAGTGTATCTGATCTTGGGCTCTAAAAAAAATATATAGCTAACCTGCTGAGCTTGGACACTAATCTCCCTCAAAGTAGGCCCCTTCTGACTTGACACACACAGCCCAGCATTCTTTCCACTGCCTCAAACATTTTTCAAAGTCGGTTTTCAGTATCTCCTGTAGCTGCTTCGTCACATTCATCATGACCTCTTCTCTCATCTCAAATCAGGAACCCTTCGGTGGAGTACTGAGCTTGGGGAATAACCAAAAGTTGCATTGAGCCATGTTTGTTGAGTAGGGAACCTGCCAGACCTGCAGGATGTTGTGCTTGGTCAAAAATTCCTGAATCAGTTGAGAAGAATGGGCAGGGGCATTGTCATGTGCAGTTCCAACTTGCAGCTTTTTAAAGGTCTGGCCTCTTCCGCCGAACAGCGTCATGACAGATAACGTCGAGGTAGTAATGTTTGTTGACGGTCGACCTTATGGTGTGTATTCATGATGCATAACACCATGGCAGTCGAAAAAAGTGTTAACATGCATTTCATTCTTGCTGCAGACCTGTCGTGCTTTCTTCGGCTGAGGCGACCCTGCATGCTTCCACTGGGATGACTGTGCTTTGGTTTCTGGGTTGTACCCACCAAGTTCGTTCCAAAGCTCCATTCACGTGAACAAGCTCTGCGGATGAATGTTGCTCAAGTCATGTTGGAGTTTGCAAATTATGATCAAGACTTTCCGAAGACTGTTAGCACTGGAGATGAGACTTGGGTGAACGGGTACAACTCAGAAACCATAGCACATTCATCCCAGTGGAAGAATGCAGGGTTGCCTTGGGGGGGAGGGAGCACAACAGGTTCGCAGCAAGGGTGAAATGCATGTTGACAGCTCAGTTTTTTTTACTACTGTGGTGTCGTGCATCACAATTACGCACCAGAAGGTCAGCCTGCAAATACTGTAATCATAACAGTCTTGACGTTATCTGCCGTCTTCATGGTGCAGTTTGGTGGAAGAGAACAGACATTTGGAAAGTGGCAAGTTGGAAGCTGCACCATGACAATGTCCCTGCCCATTCTTCTCAACTGATTCAGGAATTTTTGGCCAAACACAACATCCTGCAGGTCTGGCAGGTTCCCTACTCGCCAGACATGTCTGTGTGTGACTTTTGGTAATTCCCCAAACTCAAAACTCTGCTGAAGGGTTCTTGATTTGAGATGAGAGAAGACATCATGATGAATGCAATAAAGCACCTGTAGAAGATATCGAAAACCAACTTTGAAAAATGTTTCAAGCAGTTTAAAGACCGCTGGGCTATGTGAGTCAAGTCAGAAGGGGCCTACTTTGAGGGGGACTAGTGTCCTAGCTCAACAGGTTAGTTATTTTTTTTTTTTTTTTTGCCTAAGGTTGGATACTTCCTGAACATACCTCATATGAGTGTGCTGTCCCAGATGATTGGATGAAGAGTGTGACTGTAAATGTGTACAAAGGAAAGGGTGATGCCCTGGAAAGAGGAAATTATAGAAGCATAAAATTTTTGGACCAGATAATGAAGGTATATAATGGAGAGAGTTCTAAAAAGTAGGATAAAAGAAAGAGTGAATGCTGATGAGATGCAGTTCGGGTTTAAGCCATGAAAAGGGACCACAGATGCCTTATTGATTGTTCGGCAGCTTCAAGAAAAATATATGAGAAAAGGGATCTGTATTTTGTTTTGGTTGATTTGGAGACCTCTGACAGTCCCTAGGAAGGTGGTGAAGTGGACAATAAGAAAGCTTGGGATCAAGAAGTAGCTGGTTTGAGTAGTTATGGCTATGTATGTGGGTGCTTGCACCCAGGAAAGAGTGAATGGAGATTTGAGTGACGAATTTCCCATGAATGTTGGTGTGCATCAGGAGTCAGTCTTGGGCCCCTTATTGTTTATCATGGTGATTGAAGCCCTCTCACATGACTTCAGAAATGGACTCCCATGGGAGACGTTGCATGCTGATGATTTGGTGTTCATTGCAAAGAATGAAAGGGAGGTGAAGGAAAAATTTAGGAAGTGGAGGGATGGTATGGCCACAGGGTTTGAAAGTAAATGCATATAAAACAAAGGTGATCGTATCTAGGGTTTATGGCAATATTGTCAAAGATGAAGAACAGTGGTAATGTGCGGTTTGCCACAAGGGTGTGGGAAGCAAAATCATCTTGTGCAGTGTTTGCAATAAGTGGTGCATAAGAGATGTAGTGGCATTAGAGGTAGACTGCGAGATAATGTTGATTTCACGTGTGCGGTGTGTCAGGGAAAGCATGTGGAGACTGTCAGGAGTGAAAGGACTAATATTGCTGGTGAGTCTCTAGCATGTGTGGAGGAGCTTTGTCACTAGGAAGACATGTTATGTGATGGAGGTGGGGCTGGAGATAGCTCTGTGGCTAGAGTGAGAAGTGCTTGGAAAAAGTTCAGGGTGCTGTTGCCCCTCCTAGTGGGCTCTCCCTCCCTTCTAAGGGATCTTTGTATGTGGCATGTGTTAGGAGTGTAATGCTGTATGGTGGTGAGACCTGGGCAGTAAAGAGAAAGGATATTTGAGGACTAAAACCTACAGAAATGACAATGGTTAGTTGGATGTGCTGTGAGTCCTTGAATGCAAGGCCTGAGGTAACTAGGCTTATGATGGATGAGTTCAAGAGGAAGGATGGGACTAGAATGAATTGTTGTGATGAGGAATGGTAGATTAAGATGGTTTGGGCATGTGGAGAGGATGAGGGATGACAAATGTGGACAAAAAGTGAGAAGTGTGAATGTCAGGGGTAGGGTTGTGAGAGGCAGACCAAAAATGACCTGTGATGAGTGTGACCTCAGGCATAAGGGACTGAATAGGGAGGCTGCTAGAGATGGAGTAGCATGGAGAGCCACCATTAGGTGACCAAGCACACAAGCATGCTGGAGCCTTTATAGGTGAAATGAAACAAAATGAACAGAAGTGCAGATTTTCATCTAGCAGAGACAGAAAAAAAAATAAAGTGCACAATAACCAATGGATCACTGTACTTCCCGTTAAAATCAGTGTCATTTTTGAGGAATGGCATTTATATCTATGCCATGTTTGTTTTATTCTGATGTTCTTCAAGCTTCTTGAGCCTGTTCCCATTGCTCTCAACCTAGTCATTTTCTTTCTTTTTAAGAAGACACAAATGGCAAATGTCTTTCATTGGAGAGGTATGTCTTACACTGTACTTTGTGGTGAACACTCATGATAATGATGAACAATGTTGTGTTTTTTTCTGCCTACTTCACATAACAACATCTGTCACATTTTCTGAAGGAAAAACATTGTTTTTCTCCTTCCCCTTGCTACTGGTGTCAGTGTTTTTCTTTTCATTCTTCTTACCAACAGTTTATACTATGGCCTAACACCTGTATTTCCAGGCTATCTGACATGAAAATTACCATGTATGTACCTAGGCCTGGCATCTTCAGGTGTCTCTCAGATATTTTATTATGGTCTTTAAAATTATTTTAGAGCCCCCCAAACATTAAAAAATGGGTGAGTAACCTCCAAACACCAAAGCAGCTATACCAAAACAAGCACCTGTTCTATCCAGCTTTGAATGCACTTATCTTCATGCCGGTTTGCTCTGTTTCAATTGTTTCACATGGGTTATGAATACAAGCAAATACTGTATTTACATATAAGATGCAAATACTGTATAGGGAAATGTCAAGAATTGGCTGGCAAATGTTGCTTCTCTTGTTATGATGTTTGTTCACAAATAATTTTTCCTTTGTTAGTTTTAGAGAAACTGCTAGTATCTCTCACTGAAGGGGTAACTCTATTGTAGTTTGTGGTGAATACTATAACTTAATAAAAGTTAGTCATTATTAAATTATGTTTCACAGTTTTATCCTATAGCACCAGTCGAGCAGGGCAGTACTCCCAAGGTGGATGGAAAGCTAATGACAGAGCTGGAGCTCCCATTTCATCAGCCCTTGGGACTAGATCCTGACCATCCCCCTTTGATGAACTTTTCAGTGTTTCAGCAACACAGCAAGTAGGCCAACATACTCTCCAATGCAAGTTTCTCTTACAGTCAAAATCAAACTACATGCACATTACAAACTTTACTTGCTATTCAAAATTTTTTAAAAAATGGCGTCGTTTAACCAAGCCTCGGAGTCCCCTTGGTGGGGGAGGGGACCATAAATGTCCCCACCATCTGCCCCTCTCTCAATGACGACTCAACAAGTTGCCTGGAACCACTGTCTGACTCACTTCTTCACTTCTGCAACATTCATGGCCTTTCTTCTAACTTTCTCTCTATTGAGCACCACGTCTCTTCCTCTAAATCTCACCTTCTCTTTTTTACTGAGACTCAGCTGTCTGAGGCAACAGACAGCAAACCCTTCTCTGTTTCCTCCTACTTTCTCTTTACTCATTTTAAACCCAAAGGTGGCTGTTGTGTATATGTTCGCAATGACTTATCTTGCTCTCATGTTCCTGAACTTAATTCTTATGAATTCTCAACTCTCTGGCTTTGTCTTTCTTGCTAAATAAATCTGTGCTGTTTACTTATCCCCTAATTCTACTGACTACAAAAAACTCTTTGAATATCTTAACCTCTACGATGGAACATATCCTATCCATTTCTTCTTTCTCTGAAATCTCCATTCTAAGAGATTTCAATGTTCACCTCCACCTTTTGATCTCCTCTCCTTTCACTGATCCACCTGGCAAACATGCCTACACATTTTCTATCCTTAATGACCTAGTGCAGCTTGTACAGCACCCGACCCATATCCCTGACTGCCTTTGAGTGAGTTCCAACATATTTAACCTCATCCTTACTACTAATCCTTCTGCTTACGCTGTTAATTTTTCCTCTCCGCTGGACTCCTCTGATCTCAACCTTATAACCTTAATCTGTCCTATTGCTCCAGTACAGCCTGTGGACCCTCCAAGGAAACGTTGGTTGTGGCACTTTGGAGCTGCTGATTGGGAGGCCCTCAGGCATTACTTACCCGAAATGATTATTGCTTCCATAGCCAGAAGCCATCTGAGTCTACCTTGAGCTTTACGGAGGTTATTCTTTCCGGCATGCGGAATCATATATTCCTTTCTCATATCCTTTGACTAATGCAAAAGAAACCTTAGTTTAATCACACTTGTTCTTATGTTGTCCACAACAAGGAGAGGGCATAGGCTACAAAAGGTACTGGAGCCAGTCCACCCCTGAATCACATATTTCTTATGTTTCTGCCTGGAATTGTGCTAAGTCTGTTCTTCACACTACTAAAAATAATTTCATCCGTACTATATGCTCTCAGCTCTTCAACTCGAATTCTTCCCGCTCCTTCTGGCACCTTGCCAAAACCCTTTCTAACAACCGTACCTCGTCATCCTTCCCTCCTCTTTTCAACTCTGATGGCTCTGCAGTTATTTCTTCTACTGATAAAGTCGATCTCTTTTTGACCTTCTCCAATTCCACCTTAGACAATTCCGGTGCTGTTCCTCCATCACTTCCCCCCTCTGACTTCCTCATGGCTGACATTTTTTGCCACCACTGGCCTCAACAATAATACAGCACACGGGCCTGATGGAGCCCCTCCTGTTGTCAAGAACTGTGCTTCTGTGCTTACACCTTGCCTATGTAAACTCACCTTTGTCTATCAACATGTACAGTTGCGTTCATGAGTCCCGATACCCAGGTGGGTTTGTTGTCTATTGTAGTGCTCACTGCTTTTGGAATATGGAACTTTTGTGCTTAATGCCTGATACACTGAACATAATTTGGTTGGTTGGCAAGTGGAATAGTTCAACATCCTACCAACGGTGGACACATCAGACAAGACAACTACATGTGTATCAGGACTCATGAATGCGACTGTACCTTTCCTTCTTTCTGGAAGTTTGCTCTCATTCAGCCTGTCCCAAAGAAGGGTGACCATTCCCAACCCTCTAACTCCCCCTTTCCCAACCCTGGGGTCACGACCCCAAATGGGGTCGCCAAGCATTTTTCCTGGGGTCGTCAAGCCCTCAAAATTTCAAACATGTTCCATTCCCGATTATGAGATGTTTGCAGCATATACTCACAAATTAGTTGAGGGATTAGGAGATCGTGTTACAGTATATACAGTACTGCCGAAGTGGCCAGTCTGCATGAGACGTGTCTCCGCCCACAGCCATACAGCATGTTAGTCAAAAAATCAGCGGAAAATCCGTAGACGTTGGCGGAACGCAGTGAAGAAAAATATATAAACGTATTTGTTGATTCTTATTTATGTACTTGAGTACATGTTTATTTATATAAAATTATAAGAATGTATATTCACTGTTAGCATCCCTGAGTGCCGTCCGCATTTGGTACATGAACAGCATCTTGTGTCTTGCAAACGTGAACCGTCCATGTCCAGTCTGAGCCAGGCCGCCACTCGAGCTGTATGGTCGTAACGGTAAACATTCCCTGCCAACTGTTCATCTTCTGTCGGTAAATTGGTGTATTTTTACCCGGATACTGAACTAGAATGTAAATGGATGTATTTTTACCCGGATACATCCCTTTTCTTTCCTGTATGTTTTTCCCTAAGCTATTGAACAATGAATATGGCATCAGTGGTCCCTTTGCCTGGCATGGACACAAACTGCATCTCATCAGTATTCCCTATTCCCTTGTTCTGTAATCATACCTTCTAGAACTCTCTCCATTATCTTTATTATCTGGTCCAAAAGTGTTATGCCTCTATAATTTCCTCTTTCCAGAAAATCACCCTTCCCCTTGTAGACATTTACAATCACACTCTTCAGCCAATTATCTACAATACCCTCAATAATAATCATATTTATCAAATCAGTATTCACAGAAGAAATCTGTGAAGCATGAGAGGTGAGGTGTGGGGTGAAGAGAAGACGAAAGGGGATGCAAGGAAGAGCATGGTGGAATGAAGAGGTGAGACAGGCTGTGGCACAAAAGAAGAAAGCACATACTGAGTGGATGAGAAACGGGTTTGGAGGATGTTGAGAGATGGAAGAGTTATACGTAGAGAGGAAGAGAGGTGAAAAGATTAGTACAAGAAAGTAAGAAGAGAGTGGATGGGGAATTTGGGAGGAATCTGGGTGTTAAATGAAGGTGATGTAAGAAAATGTTCTGGAATGAGGTAAAAGAGTTAGACAGGGTGATAAAGTAAGTCAGTGACTGAAAGATAAAAATGGTAGATTGCAAGTGGAGAATGGAGAAAAAGTGAGGAGATGGAGAGAACACTTTAAGGAATTGCTGAACACAGCGAATGAAAGTATTCTAAGTGTAAGTGGCTGGGGAATGGCTGGGAGGAGGGAGGTGAGAAGAGGAAGAAATCAGTAGGATTGAAGTAGTGGAAGTAATGAAGAAAGTCAAAATGGGGAAAGCCCCAGGAATTAATGAACTGTGTGGTGAAATGCTGAAACATGGGGGTGAGATAGTAGTAGAATGGATATGGAAGATATGCAGATTGGCCTAGGAGGAAGGCAGAGTCCTGGAGGATTGGAAGTCAGGTATAATTATTCCACTGTACAAAGGAAATGAGGAAAAAGAAGTGTGTGGTAATCACAGAGGTAGTTGTCATCTTAGTGTAATAGGAAAAGTATATCGTAGGATAATTACTGTGGGTTGGGGAAATAACAGAAGGATTAGTTGAAGAAGAGCAGGGATGTTTTAGGAAGGGACGAGGTTGTGTAGATCAGACAATAATTCTTAAGTCTTTCCTGGAAAACTTTCTAGAGAAGGGAAAGAAGTTGTATGTGGCCTTCATGGATTTGAAGAAAGCATATGATAGGGTGGATGGACAAGGAATGTGCAAAGTATTAAGAATACATGGAGTAAATGAGAAGATGTTGAATGCTGTGAAGAGTGCAGTATGTATGAGGGGCCCAAGGTTGTAGTGCGCATGGATAGTGAACTGAGTGAATTTTTCATTTTGAATGTTGGACTGAAACATGGATGTACAATGTCCCCATGGTTGTTCAATCTGTATATGGATGGGGAAAGAGGTACAAGGTGGAGCAGTGGATGTTGGAGCAACCCTAATGAAAAAGTGCAGTATCTGGAAACACCTTGTACTAATGTTTGCAGATGATACTATATTGTTAAGTGAAGACAAAGGGGAACTGTAGGACTTCGTGAATGAGTTCGGGAGTGTGTGTACGAAACAGAATCTAAAGGTGAATGTACGGAAGAGTAAAGTGACGGTCTTTGTAAGAAATGAAGCCACTGAATGTACAGTGAGACTAGAGAGGAAATGGAAAATGTAAGCATGTTTGAGTACTTGGGCAGTATGATGAGTAAGGATGGAAGTTTAGAGGGTGAAGTGCTTGGAAGGGTACAACAGGGAAGATTGGTTACCATACTGGTTCTTTGAAAGAGGTGATAAGGAACAGGAAAGTTAGCATGGAAGTAATAAAGTCACTGCATGACAGTACTGTGATACCAACCCTAATGTATGAAAGTGAAGCTTGGACCTTGTTGGAAGGACACAAGTCAAGAGTGAGAGCAGTGGAAATGAGTTATTTGAGATGAGCATGCAGAGTTACGTGGGGAGACAGACTGACAAATAAGGAAGTGAAGGAGGATTGTGGTGTGGATGTCGATGTGATAGAAAGCATTAGAAGAAATACACTGAGGTGGTTTGGTCATGTGAAGAAAACGAAGAGCGAGAGACTAACGAGAAGTGTGTAACAGGCATGCGAGTGAGGTGGAAGGGAGGAGAGGCAGGACAAGGATGAGCTGGAGGGATGGAGAGAAGTATATGAGAGAGGGGGGTGTGAACTGGGAGTAGGGCAGGGAAATGGTATTGGACAAGGCACCATGGAAGTGATTTGTTTGTGGCCACCCCTTACGCGAGTGAGGCATCTGGCAACAGATAGATAGATAGTAACTAACCCCATTTCTATTGCCTGTCTCCTGAGGCCTTCGGCATTTCAGCAGTCGCCCCAAACATACCCACTGCCTTCCCCAATTGCATTGCGCCTATTGCTCTGCTCACAGTATAGCAGTATTAGGAGGCGTGGCTGTTCATGCAAGTGTGACGTGCTGCTTATATTTGTGTCACATGACCCAAAGAAACACTCTCACTCGCTTCCTTGCTTCAGTCTGATTGTTTGGCCCATCTGCCTCATATGGTCGCCATCGCCTCTCCATTTGATATCTCTTCACAGGTGAAGGTCGGATTAAAAAGTTATGTACTATGGTTCCTGTTCATTTTTGACAACTATTATTGGAACAAGAGTAGAACTGCTCTGGGATCTGCAGTGAGGCACTTGCTTCACAGTTTGCTAAAAAGTAGCTTGCCTTAACAGAGAGATACACTACCCAGAGTCTGGAGGTACCTTAACAATGCCCCAATTAATAAGCACTTTTACTGAAGTTGTTGCTAGGTGGTGCCACCTCATGTGTCAGATGATGACAGAGTTGGATTCTCCTTGTCAAACTGCCTTCAATGGTATATACCACTTACATGTCTCCAAAGGCATCTTTTTAATAAATCCGCCAGAAGCAGAAGTAAAGAAGAATGCTGGCCACTCACTGACCAGCTGGCTATTGCAGCAGGTAATATATTATTACAATGTGGGGCCTACAATCTGTCAGAGGGAAAAATCCTAACCGATGGCTGTCCGAAACAGCATATTGTCTGATATTATACCAGATGCTGAAAGGGACTAAAGTACCGGAAATAGCCTTCAGATTCTGCTGAACTGCACTTGCATACCTGTACACATATACATTTCAGGCATTCTAATAAGTACTGTAGCTTACTGGTGATTGACACTTGCATACCAAAACACACACATTTCAGCCATTCCAGTGAGTACCTTACTGGTGATAATACAGTCCTCGTTGATGGCAGAGCAGTGTCTGGGTAGATCAGCAGAGTGGTTGGATGGTAGTACGCTTTTTTAGTCCTCATGTCACACACCAGCTGATTGGCATAACATTTGGTCGCGGGTGCTGTATTTTCCCTCGTTTAGGAGATTTCGTACCACCTTTTCGTCAGCCTCAGTGGCAATTTTACGCAGTACTCATTTATATCCTTTTATATGCCTTGATGCAAACTTTGTCGATTTTAAAAAGATAAAAATGATGTACGAGAGATGTAAAATAAATCAGCAGAAATATATGCTACGAAGCCTCCTATGTCAGCACTGAGTGCCATGCAGTTTACTGGGCTCTATAGAGTTCAGTGATGCAGTTCGTTACGAGTTCGTAATGTTATGCATAACCGGATAACTATAACATTTTCTCTCATTTTTAACTCTCTCTCATTAAATTAAACATGCAGTTCGTTACGAGTTCGTAATGTTAGGCATAACCGGATAACTCTCATTCTCTCATTTTTAACTCTCTTTCATTAAATTAAACTCTCACGTTCTTTGCTATGCTGCGTGTTCAAGGTTCAACTTGTCCCTTGATCACGAGCAACTGTTCTAGGGTTCTTTTCAAGACCGGGTCTGATAGTCTTTATTCTCCTTTCACACTTTCCTATAAAATGTCCACGCCAGTTTTTCTATGCTACGTGGTGTTCTTTCTGACTTTTTCCTGCCGGCTTCGGCTGGAGGGTTTGGAGGGCGGGGGAGAGCCGCCTTCTTTGCTGTCCTTATCTCATCCTAGTAGTTCAGTTACTCTTCTAGGAGCTACCTAGCATGGGCCAACCGGCCTACTGCAGTTATCCTCTCTTCTTATGTTCTTTAAGTCAGAAGTTGGCGGACGACTTGGGAAAAGTGACCATGAAGAAATTAAGTTCAAATTTAGTTGGAATCCGTTCTGCTAAAAACCCAAATTTTCGTCTAGGGGATTCTGATTAAGAGCTTATTTCATGAGGTAATCCATGGGGAGACTGGTTACTTAGGGAGAGCGAGGTCTCCAGGGAAGCTCAGGTCACAGGTGAGGGGCAGGATTCATGTGGAAGTGTACAGTACGTCTGATTACACCGGTTGCTGGGGAAGCTTAGGTCATAGGTGAGGAAAAGGAGTGTATGGCTCAGGTCACGGAGATTAATTCAGGGCAGGTACCACGTGGCCGTTCAGACAGTGAAAAACAATGATTCAGTGAACATAATAGAGGCCAGGACAGATATATCCCTTTACAATCGTTTAGAACAAATAATTCAGAGCCGAGATGGTTAAACAATGGATTACATTTTTCTCATGGGCCAAACAAAAAGGAATATATAGAAAAACATAGGCGAAGAACACTTAATAGGCTGGCGATTTGAATAGGGAAGTAAAGAGGGACGTACGGAAAGCAAAGCGAGGTTATGAAAATAAGGTTCTTCGAGAATCGAAAGAAAACCCTAAGAGTTTTATCAGTTGTACCGTGCAAAAAATAACGATAGGGTAGGACCTTTCAGAACAGAATCAGATAACATAATTATAAGTGAAGGTAAAGAACTGTGTTCTAGCCTTAAAAAAAATATTTAGTATCAGTAGCCTGTTAGGAAAAATGTAGGTCTGATCCCTCAAGCAACAGTTATTCTATTATTGTGGTAATACGGACAATAGTTTTAGTAAAATAACCATTAGTAAGGAGGAAGGTGAGAGACGGGATATATATAGGTGGGAGTAGTTCAGGTGACGAAGATTAACTCAGGTACCAAGCAGCCGTTAGGTCAGTGAGAAAGATAACGAATTAGTAAATATCATACACAGAGGCCAAGACATATATATCCCCTCAAAACCGTTTAGAACGATAAATTCAGAACCAAGATGGTTAAACAAAATTAAAACATCTCATAGGCCAAAGGAAAAGAATATAAAGAAAAAAAGTGGAGAGGAACACACGTAACCGATACGCGATTTTGAACAGGGATGTAAAGAGGGCGATACAGAAAGCAAAGCGAGGTCATGAAATTAAGGTTACTACAGGCCGTCTACTTAGCCTTTGTTCTTTTTCTGTGCCTGCCCTCCTTTCTTCCTATTTCTCCCATCTTTCCTGTCACTTCATATTGCTTTTCTTTCCTTTACAGGTGGCTTTACATTGAGTGATAAGCCAGATGGTTTCCTGTAATCCAAGAAACCATTTACAATGCTGGGTGGTAACCATATATCCAAACCATACGTGCTCCCCACGTGTCAGCAAGTGGGTTGGTGGAGGGTTAGTGCCCCTCCCTGTAAGACAAATAACTCAGTCAAATGGCCACCCTTTACGGGATTATGGCGTCTGGCTCTAGACAGAAATTTGGGAGGGGCTGCCTGAGACCTCAGACCGCTGGCTTAGTTGCCACATCGCCGCCACACCGTGCTCCTCTCTCTCATATCTAAAGTATATTAACTACTAATTTTATTTGCTTTATTTTTTTTCTGTTGACTTTTTTCCACACCACCCCTGAGGAAAAAGTCTATAGGAGCGTTTTTTTTTTTTATAATAGAGCTTTTCCCAGTAGGCCTAATCCTCTTTCTGATTTTGTAATCAGAAAATTCATCATCTGAACTTTCTGATAAGTGGATAAGGAACGAATCCACAAACTGATCCACTGCTCTATCTTGCCTTGCATCCTCGTCCTGAAGCTGCTCAGCATGCTTCACTGCCTGCTTCCAGTTTTGCCGAGTGACAGTACTTAAACTTTCTTTAAGAAGACGCTTAAGATCTGCCTTTTTTTTTTCTTATTTATTTATTTATTTTTGGCTGCATATCCCTTCACTTGGGCCCAAATGAGTTCAATAGGGTTGTACTGGCAATGGTATGGGGGTAACCCTACAACCCTAAGCCCTGCTTCTTTAACAATTGTATCAGATACTTTTTGCCGTTGTTGCAAAATTTTTTTGCAAGCTCAAACAGCTCCACTTTCAATAAGTCATCACTGGGCTGAGCTCCCTTATTTATAAGCCAATCCCTTATCTCAGCTTTTTTCCATGATGAGCTTGGCAGTTTCTCAAGCTGCACGGAATGGTATGAAGCGTTGTCCATCACAATGACAGAGTTGGGTGGAATGTTAGGTATGGTAACAACGGATTCCTGAACAATTTTTCAAAAACTGCAGCAATCATCTGGTTGTGATAGTCGTCGTCGTTTTTCGCTTGAAAAACTAATTCGGCATACTAGATCTTTCGTTCCTGCATGGAGAATAATTAGACGGCTTCCTTTTTCAGTGGGTGGCTTTATTCCAGTTGCGTGTTGGGCTGCAGTGTCTGTGCAACATTTGTCCAGAGTGTAGTTCTGGTTCACCCAATTTCGTCTAGACAAACAACAGTCTGGAATGACTGCTTGAGCTGCCGCATTTCTCGCAAAAACCTAGACCGAGGTGCAACATCACTCCTTTCCATAAGGAATTTTCGGTCACCAAGCTTTGCAAATTTGAGTCCTATAAGCAAGAGAACCTTGCGAAGGGACTCAATGCAACCATTAAAAGCTATTTTTTTTTTCTCCGAGTTCTTCCCTTATTTTATGCGGTGTAGGGATTTCTTTCCTCTCGTAGAATCCTAAGACAGTTCTGAGCACACACTTGTCAAAATCACCGAAATTGGTTACAGTTGAAGGGCGATTTTTTGTTGAAGAGAATGCAGGCTCTTCTGGTACATATTGTGTGCTACAAGCTTTATTTAATTTTGAGCAAATTCTTAGCACTGTCCTATCGCTGACGTTGGTGGCTTTCGCTGTTCGAGCAACTGCTTTTGAGGTCTCTCTCTCTCTCTCTCTCTCTCTAGATAGATAGATAAACACCAACGTGATCAGGAACATCTTTAATAAATCGGTGACGTTTCGACAACTCATTTGTCATTCTCAAACCTATGGAAATACGATAAAACCCAAGTAAACGACATGTCTATGATAAAAAAAAATTATGAAACCAAAGTAAAACATCATGTCTAAGATAAAAAATACAAAAAAAATGATTATGATAAGATGAGGAAATAAATAATTCAAAGCTAACGTTGGTGGAATGCTATTAACTACAGTGGAAAGGTAAAACAAGACATGTAATGAGACAATACATGTCAAACTTTAAAGGGGGCACGGTGGCTCAGAGGTAGAGCATCAAGCTCGGGACCGGGGGGTCGCGAGTTCGAGCCGCGCCCGGGACTGCCGTGCCGGGAGGGGTAGCGCCCTCCTGTTACCTAGCGGGGCTATATGATCTCATTGTAAGGTCTAGCTCGGGGGATTCTTTAATCCCTTTTTAATGTCAAACCTTAAAAACATAGAAGAGGCGTGGAACAGTCGTGTGTGCCCAGAGTGGGCTGTAGGTGGTGAGTGAGGAATGATTCAGCCAGGAGGGGTGTTACCTCGTTGCGACAAGCATGAACAACATAAAAATCTGATTCGCTTATGGGGTGGCCTAAAGCTTCACAGCAATTTCGAATGGCAGAGGAAGGTGACTTAGCGGCTTACCTATAGGTAGACCGGTTCTATATGAACGTCCTCGATGCTCTGTAATTCTTACTCTTAATTGTCTTTTAGTCTGTCCAATATAAGACGCATTACAGCGACTACATTTATGATTATAGACAACAGAGGATTGCAGAGCGTCAGGGATTCGGACGTCATGTTACAATACACACGTGATTTGTTTACTGTGAGTTTAGGAGTATGTGGGTTACATATCTTATTTAGTTGTCTTCCCATATGGGTATGTGAGAAAGAAATTGGGGAACCATTAGAGAACAATGTATTCGTATGAAAACTCATTTCCGAATGTAAAGCAAAATAGGATGAACAAATATTATAAGCTCTGGTCACCAGGGTTGACACCAAATTTCGTTTAAACTGAACTGGGATAGCTGAGTTGAACTTCGTGGTTAATCCTGTGAAAGTGGGTTTACGGTTTACTGAAGTGGTGACAGAATTAGTAGTTTTACGAACTAGTTTATTAAGAAAGGGAAGTTTGTTGTTTTCTTCAATATCGGAAGTGAACTGAATATTAGGATGCCTCGAGTTTAAATAGTTTGGAAAGAAGGGGGTGTGGTCTGGAGAACTAAACAATAAAAATGTGTCGTCGATATATCTACGATATAGGAGGGATTTGAAATGGAAGGGACATTGCTGTAGCCAGTTTGTCTCATGGTAACACAAAAATGGATTTGCTAAGCAGGGACCTAGGGGATTTCCCATCGCCACTCCATCAGTTTGCTTGTAAGTTTTTCCGCTGAAAAGGAAAAGGCAATCTTTAGAAGCGAGAGACAGTAATTTGCGGAACTGGTTCATATTAAATCCATCAATTGTTTTTATGTTTAAACACTTGATTGGTGCAAATGTCTATAGTTTCATAAAGAGGAATATTAGTGAACAGGGACTTTATGTCGAAAGAGGCCATAGTACAGTGGCCAACATCGTAGTTAGAAATCTGCTTAGCAAAAGTAAATGAATCTTTAACCGAATAGCAATTTTTAGAAATGAGGGTAATCATAGGTACTGCACGAGAAATTTAGATATGTTATAGCTAACAGTTCCAATGGCAGAGAGAGTGGGTCTGACTGGACAGTTCTGTTTATGGACTTCGGGGAGCCCATACATCAATCCTGGTGTAGCGCCAGATACGTGTAACTTTGAGTACACTTCATTACTATAATAATTACTTCATCAGACTTCAGTTTCCTCAGAAAATTGTTTACTTGATCTTCACATTTCCGTATTAAAGAAAATTCATCATTTACCATTTTGAACTTCGAACGATCGTTAAGAATCTCAGACATTTTACACAAATAATCAGTCCTGTCTAGAATTACGACACCATTTCCTTTGTCTTGTTTAGTTATAATAGAATCATCATCTTTTAAACTTTTCAACACATTAATTTGCTCTCGTGTGACATTACTGCAAGAATAATTTGAAGAATAAAAACTAGTAAAAGCAATGTGCTTCAAGCTATTCTTTAAAAAATCATAAGTTCTACCACTACATTGATAAAAAGAATGAGCAGTCAAGTTCTTAAAGAATCGTTCAAATCCAAGGAAATGCGGGAGGAACCTGGGCTTTGGGGTGTGAATGGCATACTTTAAACCCTTACACAAAATGGATTTTTCTGCACTAGTCAGCGGTCTACCAGAATAATTAAAAAAAACCTTGTCATGGGGTACATTATCAGGGTTAACAAATCCTAATGTCCGTAACTTACGTTGCTGAGTGAATTTAACACGAGATATGGAGTTCACATTAGTTCTCTTTATGTCTGCTTCGGCTGGAGGGTTTGGAGGGCGGGGAAGAGCCTTCTTTGCTGTCCTTATCTCATCCTAGTAGTTCAGTTACTCTTCTAGGAGCTGCTTAGCATGGGCCAACCGACCTACTGCAGTTATCCTCTCTTCTTATGTTTTTGTTGTTTTACCCTAACATACACACAGATCTATTAATAATAATAATAATAATAATAATAATAGTAATAATAATAATAATAATAGCTTTCTTCCGTCAATAAAGACATAGCTAATAGTATGTATAATATGGTTAGTATCATACATATATATATGAAACAGATTATTGTCATGATGCCTTATATAAGTAAACAATGCCATACCCGTACACATAATGCTCCAAAAATAATGCCGCACCTTGACATACAGCTCCGCCCAACTACATATGCCATCACATACACACACCTCTCAATCATCACACACCGGCGAAATCATTATATACTGTAGACTAATTGTAGCCTGTACTAATGAAACTTGGCCACCTGGTAACAAGGGAGATGGGACATCCTCCTTCTTCAGTGCTCGTTGGGTTTTCGTCCTGTCAATACCACGTGATAGATGTTACATGTCATCTATGAAATTATTTTCAGTGAAGTGTATAGTGCTTTTAAGTGCACTGTCTACATTCACTTCTGCACGATGACAAGTATTCATCCACTTCTCTATATGCTTTTTCTCTTGGAAAACTAAAATACTGTACTGAACTTCTCTGCCTGTTGCCTTAGGCTTTGTGTTAAAACAACCATATACAGAAGAATTACTTGGCATTTTTACTGACTACGTGAACTTATGACGGACGAAGAATAACATCAGAGAAACCTCATACTTCTGTGCTTGGATACAACTGCGACAGGGATACACTCAGCCAAGCGAGTAGCGAGACTAACGTTATGATGGTATGACCTCCTCCGTCTTCCTAGCGACCGACACATCGGCTGACTAGCCTGACTTGTTTTAGTGTACTGGGCAGTGGGCCGTGGCCCTGCCTTATTCTTTAAACCTCTTCCTGCCTCCCGTTCCTCATTCTCCTTCCCTCCGTCCATTCCCTCCCTCTGTTCTCTGGCTGTTAAAGCTTTGATGGAGGTACGGCTCAACCCTCTCCCAAGAAGCCCCACACTGACGTGATGCATTCTCTGACTGTGGAGAAAAAACACCAAGACAACTTGGGTCACCTGATCAAATGCATCACATTATACAGAATAAACCATAATTCGCCCCAAAAGGCTCAAGGCGCAACCCTGCAAAGTTTGCAACAAATAGTCTTTGAAAGTCGCTTAACTGTGCGCTAAAAACAGACCTGGCAACCCTGCGAAGTTAATGTCATATGGTCCTAATTCTGCCCCACGGGACCCAAGGAATTCTGACTACTGTCAAAGCCGGATCCCTTGGGACAGATACAGAAAGACTGCACTGCAGAGTCTCTCTCTCTCTCTCTCTCTCTCTCTCTCTCTCTCTCTCTCTCTCTCTCTCTCT
>JAGKTI010015980.1:0-14219 GCA_018397915.1 Birgus latro
AGAGGGGGGTGAGAGTTGGGAGCGTGGTAGTGAAATGGCAGGGGACAGAGTGACATGGAGGCGATTTGTTTGTGGCCACCCCGTTCGGGATTGAGGCGTCTGGCAATAGATAGATAGATAGTTTCAATGGATTATGACACAATTAAGAATATTGAGTGCACGTGTGAGCCAGCCTACCCCTGTCTCAAATTTGTTGTCTATATTCCAATAATATTTTAGTGTGAGTGCGCCGAGTTTAATTATAACAAAGTGAGTATAGCAACCTCTGAGAGACACTCAATTTGTTTTAATAATACGGGCGTTAGCGCTCGATGATGTCCTCAGTTGACGCACCACTCTCTCTCTCTCTCTCTCTCTCTCTCTGACAAGTAGGTACGATCGGTAAGAAAACCACTTTATAAATGGCTGTCAGGAATGTCAATGAAGAAAAGCGTCTTGCAAAACGCTGTATATTTTAATTCTCTCATATTCATGTGCTCTCCCTAAGAGTAATTTACGCTTACAAAATAACATGTTTGCACACACACACACACACACCACACACTAATCAGCTTTCAGGTCCTGTTACACTGCTAAATTGATGAAAATGGTTCTCGCCCTGTTCATTGCACAAAGCGATATTAAATTTCATGAGTCCCATTAGGTCTGGGGTCAAAAGCTGCACTATCATCCTGGGTAACAAGAAAATGAGTACCAAATTATCAGTAAATTGAGCTTTGTGAGCGACCGACAAGTGAGCAAGCTTTTGTACATACGTCTGTCATCATAATTTCATTTTGGTGTAAACTTTCAACATTTCTGGTGAGGTAGTTGAACAATAGCGGAACCATAATTGAGCTAAAATATGTACTTTCTCCGTTTTCTCCACTGCAGCATTTGCCACAAGCGGAATGGTCAGTTCTCTGCTCCCGACTTGCTGTCAGTGAACTGCGTAGGTAAACGTTTGGCTTTGATGCAATGAAAAAACCTAGAAATGGGGCGATTACCCTTGCGGATTTCACCCCCTAAACATAGAAATAACGTTTATGTAGAATTATGACCATAATATCCGATATCAGATTGTTAGATTAGAATTCATGCAAAAAACATGATGTTACAACAGGAAATATTTTTTATTTCGATTTCATAGTGGAGCATGTCAATTGAAGCCTTCAGTACATTCCCTTGGAAAGGTGGGGTTCCAAGGTTTGTAAGACAGTAGAGTGTATTTAACTCTTTAGGAAGAGACTCATTCCTGTCTCATAAAAAAGGCTCATCAACTTCCCTGCAGCTACAGCCTACCATTCAACTTGCTGGAGTGACCCAGTTCTTCAGGCGAACACAAAGCATATTCTGCCTGCATGCTACTCTGACTGGATGTGTGGTGATGCCAGTCTCATTGGCTCCGGCTATACGGAATTTGAAAATAACATTAATATTTTCACAGTATTATAGCAAATCACATTTGAAATAGATGAACATCGTGTAATAATAGCTTTGCCATAACATTAAATGCTTGGTGAACAATTATGTGTTCTGATTTACCCATAAATCAGAAAAATAATAAGCAATTTTTCAAAACGGTGAAAAGATGGACGGTCTATAATACTGTATTCTCCTCATTTACGGTTAAGTCGAAGGATGACAGTGTTCAGCATGTACACACTCACAAAAATTATTCGGCACCTTTGGGTAGGATGGCTGTGAAAATGAGCAACTTCCACAGACACACACATGAGTCTATAGATGTGGTGCCACAAAAAATATCCCACCCAGTAAGTGAATGTTTTTTTGCAATTTTGAGCTTTAATAATACCAGAGATAACATTAGCACTTAAATTACAGGATGCCCCATATATCACAATGCTTCACCCACGATTCAGAATGATACGTGCTGTAGGAGTGCCGATACTTTTTTGGGGAGAGTGTACTTGACATTATCTCAGAGCTATTTTTACACAATATTTTTTCCATTTTAAACGCGATTTATGCTACTATTTCGAACACTTTCAAAGCTGGTATTTTGAACTTCCTCGTAGACCAAAACCCACAAGTGGTTGGCTAGCCTGCGAGGTGTATTAATCATCTAGGCGTTTTTTTGTCACCTCTCTTTTGTCCATATCTAAAGCTGCGTTTTCTCAACAGCCCCTTACGGGATTAAGGCGTATGACAGCAGACAGACAGATAGATAGATACTCTTTCACACTTCCCATGATATTAATCCACAAGAGTGGGGAAGAGGTGTTGCTCCTGCTGCTGCCGGGACGAGTCTCATGCTGACCTGTTGTTGTTTAACGATGTTCACCTATAGAGGAGACCGAGCCTTCCTTTGGCCCGGTCAGTGTATTAGTCGTATATAAAGTAAGGAAGAAATTAGAGGGAAGGCGGTAGAACGGACTGATGGATTAGTATAATTTACGGTGGAGCGACATTTTGCACTACTCGAATGAGAATGTTGAGTGGAGTTTGATTAATGAGGGTAGCTCCTGCAGCATCTAAAACGTGTCGGGGGTGGGCAGACTGTTCATTAGGTGAAATATCTGGGTCAGGGAAGAGTCTACCGGCTCTGAGTAAATTTGTGGCAGGGCATTTTAGCAAGTAATGTAAAAGGAGGAATGGAGATTCTGTGTTGCAATGTTTGCACGTGTAATATAGTTCGTTGACTGTATTGGGGGGAGGGCGGTGTCCGAGCCTTAGCCTTCTAATAAGTGAAAGAGTATGGTTGTTCCCATTTCTAGGATAGATGATAGGTGAGTAATTTGTGGCGGAAGCGTACCAAGTGGCTGATGGGGAGCCTTCGTTTACGCAGGTTTCATGGTCGGCTTGGTTCAGAGCTAGAACTTTGGATTTAATTTGTTTTTAATTTGGGTATGGCTTGGTGTGACAATGATGTCGACGTGGGGGGCGGTTAGTTGCCTGCTTGGCAGACTGATCTGCTTTATCATTGCCGCCCAAGCCTACGTGACTCGGGATCCAGTGGATTATGATGGTTTGCTTGTTGGCGGAGATTTGGCACGCAGTGTTAATTATTGTGCTAGAGATGTTAATATTATCGTGGCGGTCTGGGTGGCGCAATACTTGTATTGAAGAGAGGGAGTCGGTGTGGATAATGATGGTGGGAGATGTGGCAGTATTTTTAGCATCAAGCAGGGCCTGGCGGATAGCTATTAATTCAGTGGCGAGGGTTGAGGCACCATCTGTAATTCTCCATGCAGCTGTTTTATTTCCACAGATGAATGCTGCCCCTGCTCTTGGTGGATTTACGGATCCATCAGTATAGTACGTGATGGAGTTAGGGGGAGTAAGGTTGGCAATCCGTTCTAGACTGGTTTGGCGTAGTTCCTCGATGGGGGTATTGGATTTGGCAGAGGATTGTGGAACAATTAATGTGAAAGGTGGGAGGCCCCACGGAGATGGCTGTCGAAAATCAGGGTCAGGTATGTCTGGTTAATGTTGTATGGTAGAGTCTAGGTTGAAAAGTCTGATGGCCTTGACGGTGTTGTGAGTCCAGTTATGTTTTAGTAAGTTAGGGTGAAGGTTGATGTTGGCTCGGACTCTTGTTAGGGGAGGGGGAGGCGTCGCACTGCGAGCGAGTTTTGCTATGACTCCTGCAGATCAGGCATATATCCTGTATTTTAATGGTGCGAGCCCACACTCCATTCTAAGATTGCAGAGGCGTGTCCACATGGGTGAGTTTGTCATGATACGCAGGGCTTCATTTTGTATAATTTCGAGTTTGTGGATTAGGGTGGAGTTTGCACCGACCAGTACAGGGGCGCAGTAATCAATGACGCAGCGGATGGCCTGAATATAGAATAGTCTGAGGATATTGTAGGAGGCCCCTTTGCTTTTGCCTGCGAGGGATCTGAGAGCGCTGAGTCTTAGTTGGGTTCTTTCTTTTAAGTAACTGACCTCGGTTCGGAAGGATAGGTTGGAATCAATCCATACTCCGAGATAAAGATGACAGTTTACATACTCAATAGGGTCATAGCCGAGATACAGAGGGCGAGAGGGGGTAGTCATACCAAGTGCTAGGGCTTTTGTCTTCCGAGAGTTGATAGAAAGACCGAGATCGAGGCAGCCTTGGTAAAGTTGAGAAAGGGCTCTTTGAGCTTTGTTGTAATAAGGGCCTCGGTTGATTATCAAAGCAAGGTCGTCAACATAAGAGAGGACGCGTACGTCTGGGCCAAAATTGATTTGCAGAAGGGTATCCATGAGGGTGTTGTAGAGGGTAGGGCTGATTATGCTACCCTGTGGAGTGCCATTTATATGTTTGTGGGGAGTGGACGAGTGCCCTTGAAAGCGCACAAGAGCTTCTCGATCCCTGAAAAAGTCACCGAGCCAACCAAGGAGGCGACCCTCAATTCCCTTGTTAGCAAGGGTAGAGAGGATCGCCTCGGGACTGGCGTGCTCGAAGGCTTTTTCGAGATCGAGAAAGATGACGAGACTTTGCCATCCCTGATTTCAGCCATGAAGGTGGTGAGACATTCTGCTGTCCCTTTTCTTCTTGTATATGCATACAGGTGTTGATGTGGCGAGGGTGAGCTCCACTGCAGGCGCTTATGGACCATTCTTTCCATAGTTTTGCCGAGGCAACTAAGGAGAGATATGGGCCTGTAATTGTCGGGGTCTTTGGGATTCGGGATGGGTTGAATGGCAGCCCTTTTCCACACAGAGGGAAGTCTGGCTAGCGTCCAGGAATGATTGATGAGGTTTAGAATGGCAGTGAGAGCTTTCGGTCCGGCATGGGATAACATGGAGTATGTGATTAAGTCAATACCTGGGGCTGTGTCACTGCTTGTTTTAAGAGCTTGCTGAAGTTCTTGGATAGTGAAGGCCTGATCTGTCTCGGCAGGGGTGTTCGTGGCGAGGTGTATCTTAGTGGCGCGCTCGGTGTGAAGAGCATTGAGGCGGTTTTGAATAAGTCTTGGGTTGCAGAGTGGTGAGGTGTGGTGGGCGAAGAGAGCAGCTATTCTTTCTGCTTCTTCCTGTGGATTGGGGTGTGTTGGCAGGCGGGGTTGTGGGGGTTTTGCAACAGCTCTTATAATGTTTTCCAGATCTGGCCTATGTTGGTGTTGGCACTTAGGGATCTGCACCATTCTAGCCATTTGTTTTCTCTGATGGTATGTTTTTCTTTGATTGTGTGTTGTATGACTGTCTTGAGGTATTGTCTATTTTCAGGGGTGGGGTGAGCTTTGTATAGCTCTCTGGCACTGTTGGCACGATGGTTGAGTTCTTTGACTCTATCGTCAAAGAACCAGAAGTCTTTGAAGTCTCGCTGTTTAAGGGAAGTTAAAGGGATGGCAGTTTGAGCAGCAGTGGTAAGGGCTGTATAGATTTGGTGTTCATGATCGTCGAGGTTATTGGAAGGTTCTAGTTGGGAGATGACTTCTTCTAGTGTGGCTGTGAAGAGTTTCCAGTTGGCTTTCCTTGTGCACAATCTAGGTGGGGGACCAGGGGGTCGGGAAAGTGGAGGGAGGTTGAGTGTGCACACAATGGCAAAGTGATCTGATGTAAGGGTTGGATGGAGGTCCCATTTGGCATGTGGTGAAATGCCCGTGTTGAGAAGGGTGAGGTCGAGTCTGCCGCCATGCAGATGTGTAGGAGTGTGAGGGTCATTTAGAAGTTGTATACCTGGAGTGTGGGTTAGTAGTTCTGAGATGTGCCGTCCTGAAGGGTTGGAGGGGGATGTGGATCCTAGGCAGGGGTGATGAGCATTAAAATCGCCTCCTATAATAGAAGGTTCATTGGCGGCGAGGGTAAAAAGTTCAGCAAGTTCGAGAATGGCAGTAGGTTTTCGATAAATGTTGTAGATTTTCAAAGGGGTATCAGCTAAGGTGACGGTTATGCCCTGGATGTCGACGCCTTCGCCACAGTGTGGTGGTTGCTGGATTAGGTGAGCCTGAATGTGGCTGCGTACAAGTATGGCACAACTTCTGGAGCCATTTCGGGTGTGTGGGAGAAGAAAGGCGTTGAAACCTTTTAACTTCAGGGATTGATGTTCAGTGATGAGGGTTTCTTGAAGGAGAAAAATGTCAATCTTGTCTTTGTTTGCAGCCTCGTGAAGTAAGATAAGTTTGCTCTTGGCACCTAGGATGTTCCATTGTATAATCTTTAAGCTGTGTTGAGTGGGGAAGATCTGTTGGTTGGGTGCGACAGTGTTGTGGCCGAGTGATGGTTGGAGTGGGTGTTTGGACCGTAACGGTGTTGTTTGGTCCTCTGTGTTGATTGTGGCCTGGACTTTGAGAGGGGATCGAGAGCGAGGGCGTTGTCGCTTCTCTGAGCCTACTGAGATGCTCCGTTGCTTGAGGCATTGGGATTGTGGGGGAGGGGGGGGGGGAGGACTGTGATGATGGGGGTGGGTTTTGTTGTTTGTTTGGGGGGGGGGGACGTTCATTGACGGGGTGCATTCTGAGTCGGTTGTGGAAGTCGTTGTGCTTTGAACTGGGCTTGATTGGCTTGTCTGTGGGTTGGTGAGGCTTGTCAGACTGTTGGAAAACTGTGTTCCTTCTATCCAGTTGTCTATCATGGTGTTGAGAGCAGGAATGGGCGGGAAAATTAGTTTTGGCAGGTGATTGGTGTTGGCGGGAAAATTCATTCTGGCGGATGTTGGCGGGAAAATTAGTTCTGGCGGGTTTTGGCGGGAGAAATCGTTCTGGCAGGTTTTGGCGGGAGAAATCGTTCTGGCGGGTTTGGGCGGGAAAATTCGTTCTGGCCCGTTTTGGTGGGAAGATTCAATCTGGCGGGTGATTGGTTTTGGCAGGAACATTCGTTCTGGCAGGTGATTGATTTTGGCGGGAAAATTCGATCTGGAGGGTGAAATGATCTGGCGGGTGATTGGTTTTGGCGGGGAAATTCGTTCTAGCAGGTGATTGGTTTTGGCGGGAGGCTTAGTCTTGGTAGGTGATTGGTTTGGCCAGGAAAATTAGTTTTTGGTGGAGAATTCGTTCTGTCGGGTGATTGGTTTTGGCGGGAAAGCTTTTTAGGGAAAATTAGTTTTGGCGGGAAAATTAATTTTGGCGGGTGATTGAGTCGTTGCCCCAGGCTTATCTACGTGAACTCGGTGAACTGCAGGTTGAATTTGTTCTAGCTTCGCCATTCACCATCCTCCTTTCAGGCGTAGGGAGTTGAACGTTTGTCAGATTGGGCAGTGGATCCGCCTAACTACCGATGCCACCACAAGAAGGCGTCTCCAGCACTGATTAGTTTTGGCGGGAAAAATATTTGACTGGTCGGGATTATAAATTTCCGGGATATACACGTTAACTGAAATAACCAAGTAATTTTATATAAACAATTATGCAATAGTCATTCAAAATGTTAAGGTAAATACATGTATTATAAAAATTCAGTAATTATCTTTTTTTTCGTATGCAAGATAATGTGAAAAAGATGAACCGCTTTTATTATTAATCTATCAAAAATAAGTGAAATGCGTTAGACTGGCGAAAATCTGGCAAATTAAGATGGACGAATAAAAGGGAGTGTAGGAGGGTTGTGGTACATAACTTAAGGATGCTTTGAAGGGAGAAATGGAGATGATAATTTCCTCAGCTGTAGAACACCACTATATTCTTGTTGCCACCAGACGATTTTGTTCATTTGAGAGTTTTATAGTGAAAGAAGTGATGAATGTTAAACTTCACGTCGACACTTCTCAATGCTATTGTTAACCTTTCCATGTCAAAAACGTCTCAAATAATGCTGATTGTAGCTGCACTCCCGGTGCAGCAGCGATGGAAGCAACATCTCCTCTCGCGACGTCCTCGCCACCTGCTACAGCCTTCGACCCGTTGAGGGGGGCTTGTACATCAGCAGGTCTCCAGCCACCTCGGGCCCCCACCACCTCTGGCACCGTGAAATGGTACAACGTGAGGATGGGGTACGCCGTGATTCATTCGGCGCCGGGACACCGGTGCCGATGTATTTGTGCACCGTCTGAAGATCGATGTTACCAATTCACGGGGCCGGAAACGCCCGTTGCGTGAGGGAGAGGCTGTCGTGTTCAATCTCCTTCAGACACCGAAAGGTCCCGAGGCTATTGACGTTACCGTGCCTCGAGGTGCAGCTATGCAGGGCTCTGCTCCTGCACGGCGGCGCCCCTCGGCCTGGGATTGTCAGCCTAGGGACCCTCGATGCTCTGGGGAGATTGACGCTATAGTCACGGTGTGTATCGCGACGGCTCGAGCATTTTGCGGTGGTGACAAGGCGGCGATGCTTGTTCGTATGTCCGACAGCTAAACATCAACATACCAGTGCTTACGGAGGAGGTGGACTGTTCCTGCTGTCTCCACTCCGGCCTCCAAGACTGACCTGCCTCAGCTTCAGAAACAGCTAGCTTTGGAGACTATCGCCAGGCTGTCATCTTCCCTGCCTTCGGCCCACCATATCTACACTGATGGCTCCCTGGATCCACCCCAAGGGGGCTGGTTGGGCCGTCGACTTCCAACCTCATCGAGCTCTACATATTGCGAACTACATGGACTCCGCGATGCAGTTACTTTATTAGTACGGACGAACAACAGCGGCTTGATCATCTGTGACTCACATCCTCCTTGCCCTCTCCTCTCCCAGGCCTGCATATCAACACATAGTTATGCAGATACTCCGTCAATTGGCCACTGCCCGTGATCGTTCGCTGGTGGTGCACTTTCTGTGGATTCCTTCTCATATTGGTCTTGCAGCTAACAACACCGCTGGTTAGGTTAGGTTAGGATCTGCCTGCTGTGGATGCCACTAATGTCTTCCCCATTTGCTACAAGCAGATAATACGCAGAGCAGCCCGCTCCCCTATTCGCCACCGTAGAAATGCTGAGAGGACTCACAGTGCCTATCCAACATTATGACCACTTTCTACATCGGCCCCATAGATATCGTCGTTTCTCCTCCTGTAAGCTGTGTCTCTGATTTAATACCACACGGACTTGCAGTAGTGGACACTTGTAAACATTTATTGGATGATGATAATCTAGATGTTATTCTCATGCGTCATCCACACTTTGGTGGGTGTTAATTTGATTTAGCTAGACAGCGTGTGCTGCGTGGCACGAGTTCCCTTGTACTCACCTCACATATGCCCGCATGCCACTGTAATAGGTTTGTCGCCTTCGGGCGTAATGAATTAATCAAATAAAATCAATTTAGTGCTCTTTTTCTCTTTCCTTCCACCTCCAGATTATTTTACTTAGCGTTGTTGACACTTCTCGTACCAAAAGAATTAAGGTAAACAATATACAATCACATAAATTTAAGAAGTTCTTCGTATTTTAATGAGAATCCCCTAAAAATAAACACATATTCGACATTCCAGGGGAAAGTGTAATAGCGAGGTGTCTGGACCTACAGCGAGACCTAGGGAAGTATTGACCACTGGCTTTCAAGTGACTGGGCTTTATGAACATTAAATCGTTGGCTTCCATAACCTAGACGTTTATATATTCGCTTCTTTATAGATTATCCAGAAATATATTGAAGTGATCTTGGAACCTGATTGTGAGGTGCAGATTACGGATTCGAATGCCAAATATGTTGAATTACCCATCTCGTCCCATGGAATGTTGCAGATAAACACATATGAACTCATCTCACATAGCGGACGGCGCCTGTGTGTTTGGCGCGTGTATTATTCAATCTGATAATGCACTGCCAATTGCGCTTCCCCACCCTCGCCCTCTGCACACAACATATATATCAACTGCCCTCCCTCGTCCCTTATCCACCTTCCTCTCAGCGCTTTATTCTCCGTCACCTGCAGCTTTTCGTACAGTAGAATAACATTAATAACCCTCTTCACTGCACTTCACATTCACTACACACTGCGCCTCCCTCGACTGTCACTCTACCGGCACACCATCCCTCCGTACATCACAGCCAGCCTCCACTTTCAGCCTTACACAGATTAGCACAAGTAACTCATGCACTGTAATCCCCCTCCCTCCACTACCTAGGTTTTCACAAGGATAAGCGTAATAACTCCCTTGGCTAACCTCACCCCCTCAATGCACATTACTCCTCCATTAGCTGTCCTCTTCAACTAACACTCCCTCCAGTGCCTCATTTCCAATCTTCATCTCCTGAAATTTTCCCTTAGTGTAGCATATCATCTACCTTAACGACTCTCACCTTCCCTCATTTCACAGACACTTCTCTCAGTTACCCTTCCCCGCCTCAACTACATCCTCTTCTCAATACCTCATCTTTACTCTCCATCACCGACAACTTCAGAGGGATGGTAACTGAACAACTGATAGCACATTAACCGCGGCGCTACGAGACCCTCCACAAAACTGAATACACTTGGATGACGTTGGCATGAGTAAGATATTGGTATATTTAACGTTACTATTTTGACGGGTAATTTCTATAAAGTAAGGATGACTCCCATTCTTCACTCCGTTAGATTTATTTGTCAGATGTACAAAATCGCAGGAAGAAAGAAGAAATTATAAATAACTTAAATTGAGACGAAATTCTCAGTTAGACATACATAATTGAAAAGTCTCGTCTTTCATTTTTGTTTAGTTAAAATCAAGTAAAAATTACCAGGACGTCCTTAAGAACAGTAGTGTGGTGTATTTTAGTGGTTGATAAAAATTATTGCATATGTGATCCTCAGTAGCCTCTCAGTAAGCCATTTAACCAACGAAAATTAGTTACCCATGGCTGTAACATATTCTAGGAACTCTTAAAATAATCACCTCTAGGGTATGTTGCCATTTATTTTGCATTTTATCAAACAGGTTTTATCGTTTGCTCCACCGTTGAGTTACTGTGAGCAAAGTGTAATGTTTCCGTGATTAAGATATCAAACTCAAATCCCCCAACTAATTGATGTCTTTTTGTTTCTCACTCCAAGCAATATTATTCATCTTAAGAACCTTTTCTAATTGAAGGAGTTTGATATAGCCTTAATTAACCACGTCGCAATTATAGGCCCTTCCTCAGGTGAATGAAATCGTCGAAAATTGGGAAAAATCAAGTAAAAAGTGCTTTACCGGATACACCTGGTTAATAGCAGCGACTGACGATAACCGTTACCTGTAATAAGGCAAAAATTTTCCATAGTTTTTACACAACCACCTTATACTGATGAAAGGCTTAGGTTCTCGTGTATACTAAAGAGAGAGAGAGAAAGAAAGAAAAAGGAAAAGAAAGGAATCCCATCAAGCAAAAAGGATACACACACACTGGCCCATTGACAGCAATTGAACCTGACACACACATAATGAAAAGAGAGGTAGATACGCCTTATGGCTTGAGGGATGAATTACTATTGCCTTTTGAAATATACGTGCAGGTATACAATTCACTCCAGTGACTAATAAATAAAGATTATTAATTTAATATCTTCCTTTTCATCTTCCTTTATCCTCTTTTGCTCCTCCTTTATTTCGTTTAATGCAACTTTTTTGTTTATTTCATCCACCCGCTGTTCACTCTGCAGATTTTTCGTGTCTGTTTCCATTTCCTCTGTTTTCGCTTGACTTTCCCTAATGCTTCCCTTTAAAGTTTCATTCTCTTCCTTTAATTTAATCAGCCTTGCTGCCTTTCCCTTATGTTCTCCCATTTCTTTCTCATCCTGTATCTCTCCATCCTCCATTTCATCCCTATCAACTAGTCTCTTGCCCAGAACAGTCAACCTTTCTATGATATCACCACCAAAATTCTTAGATTCGCAAATTATCTGAACCCTTCTTTCAAACAAATCTAACCTCTCCATACATTCCCGCTCCGCCACCACCTTCCACTCTAATTTTTCTGTAACCCTTCAAATTCTGGTCTCTCAGGATTCGTCCCGTAGCCACAGGTCTAACATTTGATGTATTTTAGGGAGGTGCTGCTTCGGAGAGACAGGTGGACATAGTGAGAGTTGTAAATAAGATCTTTGTTATCTTACTGTGTTGTGGTCAACTGGTTTTTAGAATATCGACACCTTTACAGTACGGAGCTAGCGTTTTATAGTTATTTCTGGATCTGCAGATGTTTAAATTTAATGTGGAGGCTTACTTACCACGAGTATAGCTCTCCTCTCCCACAAATTAAACTCTTGCTCGCGCGGACACACACACACACTCTCACTCTCTCTCTCTCTCTCTCTCTCTCTCTGTGTGTGTGTGTGTGTGTGTGTGAGCGGTACGATGCTACAGGAAACCATATTCTAGGTGAGAAGGCTTCGTAACGCTTTTTCAATAGCGATTTATTCTGTACACCACATTTTGTATTATTTAGGTACTGTTTATCCCATTTTGTAATCAACTCCATTTGCACCAGTAGTAAAAGAGGGTATTTATATGTGATTTACGGAGCGAATCGGTAAGGGAAAAGTGTTACGAAATGATCAAAGCAACCTACAGTAGATACGACTCAAGATGCCAGCTTAGACTATCATGTGAAAAAGTCCTTTGGCAGAATTTTGGTTCTTGCTAAGTCCAGTGGATTTTTATTCAGCCCAGGAGAAACATTGCGAACTGGAGGGAATAGATGTACCCTTCGTTAATCCTTCTGGTGCATTCAACCCACCATTAATCCTTCTGGTGCATATCCTTCATTAATCCTGGCGCATTCAGTTTCTTTTGAACTAAATAGGAAATATCTCGAGGAAGCACCAACAGAAACATGTCATTGAACTGAAGGGGTTAAATGTGTGGCTGGAATGGAACTCAGAACAGTACTTTCAGTGGCTCTGGGGGGGAGAGCATCTCTTACACTGTATTCTAGTTGATCCTGTGAGATATGTGATTCCATGAACTGAATAAGCTATGCAACCACGTATTATATAGTCTGTCCATGTACAAGGTCCTCATTTACTTTATAGCATATCACATGTCTGTATTTACTTTGTATTTCACACCGAGTATGTTAAGTCCCATTAATCATACATCTGGCAACTTTGTCCAGCCTATCAGTTCAGCGCGGGACTTCCTCTCGGCCGCACGCTGGTCTGTTGTGTTGTTTGTCAGCCTCTAATACTCCACTAATTATACTTCCATATTTTACTAGGAGTTTCAAGAACCTTCCTCATCATTCTGGTCTTCGTCCCAATCCCACATGACGCAGTGACCAGTCCCACACCACACCCTGTACGTCTCATTTGCCGACCGAGTACTCTTTCGACTCTACTGGAGACGCGAAGAGGAAAGAATATATCAAAACAACAGCGAAAGAGGTCACGATTCGAGGCGANAGTGTATTATTTTTGCTCCCCACAGATGATTTTATTCACAAGAAATAATTCGCCCGCAACTCGAAGGTCCAAAGACTTCCCCAAAACCTTCACGGACGGCCCGGGAATCGACCCCTGTAACTCTCATTTGCCGACCGAGTACTCTTTCGATTCTACTGGAGACGCGAAGAGGAAAGAATATATCAAAACAACAGCGAAAGAGGTCACGATTCGAGGCGAGAACCCTCAATATTCCTCATGTCGTTAGCGCCCTATGAAGAAGCAAATGTTAAAAGTCACTGTGAACATTCCGATATTCTTTTCCTTTAAATTTAACGAAGGATAGTTATTTTACCGAACATAATATCAATATCTGATGTACAGTACTAACGATGTACAGTCAAAGAAACACATATCTTGTCAGTTCTGTCTGAAGATAATTTACAATTGGCGAAATACAGTGAAAATCCCGTCTCTACAAGGACGTTTTTCAGACGGTTCGATTTGTCTGGTATGCGGTAGACTTAAAGATACTTGGGTCTTTGTGTCATAATGATCGGTTAAACAAAAAATATCATGCCTTTTTATTGCGCTGGAAGCTCAGCAGAATAATTACCAGAGTTTAAAAATCGAAATGGTGCATTATATAGCCAGTATGTCCGTGTAAAATTTCCCATACTGTTGGTGCTCATGTAGCTGCTCCATCCGATCTGTGTGTGTGCCCAGTAAAAATCGTATTCATTTTTGTTGTCAGATGGCCTTTAATTCCCACACGCAAAATGCATGTTACGGCTGTCTGCGTTCAGGAAAGTACGAAGAATGTAGAAATGAACGGGAGTTTGTTTCAGCTTTATGAACAAGAACGTAATTGTCTTGATGATGCAAATAAAGAGTCATTTTACATCTAATGCGTGAAGGTGGACGAAATGGTTGCTATTTTTTGTGCTGTGTAGTAACTACTTCATGAGATGATCCATGATAGAAAATGGCTGTCTCTTAATAGTAATTAACTACAGATGCTAGTCGATCAGTGCAAAAAAAAATCTTTCTCGAAAACGTGGCATCATCATCATCATCA
>JAGKTI010015981.1:5287-19893 GCA_018397915.1 Birgus latro
CTCTCTCTCTCTCTCTCTCTCTCTCTCTCTCTCTCTCTCTCTCTCTCTCCTTCTCTCTCTGCCTCCTCGTTCTCTCCTGTTGCATCCTTGTCTGAAAAAAAACCTGAAGTCTTTGTTTAGTCTTTTGTTTCAGACCCAAACTGTGAACGGGTGTGTGTGTGTGCGTGTGTGTGGGGGTGAGAGTAGGGTGGTGGTGTGTGTGTGTGTGTGTGTGTGTGTGTGTGTGTATGTGTGTGTGTGTGTGTTATACTCTGATCGCATATGGATGATCAGAGACATGTGGACTGGCTCGGCAGGTATGGGGTCGAGGTGTACCTTGTGGGCATATAACAAATGGATATAACAAGTGAAAATATAACAGATGGTGATGGTGGATATAACATGTGAACATAATATAAGAGGTGGGCATATAATCATCATCATCATCATCATCAAAGGACAAAAATCCTCTCCCATCTTTTCCCACTCTGACCTACTGTATTTTGCCTTTTAGTCTGTTAGTCTGTTCCATCCAGCCCCGGCAAATATCCGAATCCCATCTCGTTATCTGGTCTGCCTCTTCCTCTCACTCCATCTCTGGGCTGCCACTCAGTTACCTTTGTTCTCCATCTGTTATGTGTGTTCTGCAATGACCTGCCCATATCCATTTATGTTTTTTGAGTGTGGGGATTATACAGTAGTGGAAAGGTAACAGGGAATGCAACAGGGAGATATAACAGGTGGAGATAGATATAACAGGGGGATATAACAGGGAGACAGAACAGGCAGAACATAACAGGCGTAACAGGTAATTTCCGTAAAGAGAGTGAGGAGGAAGGGCAGAGCAGGGACCATCTCAGGGGACCAATGGAAAACGCAGTGGGGGAGAGTGTGTGTGTGTGTGTGTGTGTGTGTGTGTGTGTGTGTGTGTGTGTGTGTGAGAGAGAGAGAGAGAGGGAGAGAGAGAGAAACTAACCCAAAACTCCCCCGAACCAAATGGGCCTCACTGTCATTCACTCAGCCCCTAGAATCCTGACCCCCACCTCATAACCACAAACGTCTGTCAGTGAGTGTCCTGCCCCGGTGTGGCTGCTCCTGCCGGTCAGACTGGTGGATAAAGTTCATTTCTCCCTTGTCCCTCCCCACCAAGTACCACCCTTAGGGACCTGGTCGTAACATCTGATTGCTGTGTCACATTTTAAGTGAGGATTTGGAACTATACGCCTTCTATCTTAACCTGGCTCAGATTTTCCTTTTACTGCTTGTTTCGTGTGGCTCAGTGTCCGAATGATACAGTACCGCGGCTCTATATCCCTTCCATAGCACTTCTTCGTGACTAGCATCGTATACTAGGGTTAATCCATCGTCAGCATTCAAGACAGAGAGACGGTAATTTGTAAACTAAGTTAGAGTTAAAATTAATTGTCCACTGATAATCCTCGTGTAGTTGATAGGCGTTGATTCTAAGGCCCGTATTCTCGTCGGGTAAGGAAGCTCCCTAACACCTCTTCCTAAGCGATTTATTCTGCTTATTCCACCTTGCCGTCCTCATCTGTGTTACTTAAATCAGTTTAAAATCACCATCTATCTATCTATCTACTGCCAGACGCCTTAATCCCGCACGGGGTGGCCACAAACAAATCGCCTCCATGTCACTCTGTCCCCTGCCATTTCACTACCACGCTCCCAACTCACACCCCCCTCTTTCATATACCTCTCCACTCCATCCCTCCATCTCATCCTCAGCCTCCCCCTCCCTCTCACCATACTCAGCATAAATAACGTACAAAACATTATTAGCCAGTCGTATCCAAAAAAATAAATCGATAAGGATGAGGTAACCCATGAAACGATATTAGCAACCCGTATACTAGACTAAATCGCTAAGGAAGAGGTGTTAGAGGGCTTCCTTAATCGACGAGAAGATAGCCTGCAAAACGATATTAGCAAGACGTATCCTAAAAAATAAATCGCTAAGGATGAGGTGTTAGGGGACGAGAAGGTAGCCTACACAACGATATTAGCAAGCCGTATCAAAAACCAAATCGCTAAAGAAAAGGTGTTAGGGGGCTTCCTTAAACGACAACTGTATGCGCCTAAGCTCACGAGAAACTAAGCAGGAAAAATACAGCCCCCCCCCAAAAAAAAGAAAAAAAAAGAATAGGACTGATGGGAAATTGATACCTGATGACAAGGTGTGCACTTCATCCAGGTATATTAGATTAAATTGGCAGGTGTGGAAAAGCGTGTTAATTTAGGGCACCGTAGTGGAAGGTATGAAATATATCGAGTGTTTTTAGCCAGCCGAAGCGTGACAATGGACTCCTGTTCCAGTTCCGTTATTACTGTTTGTTATTTTTCGTATTTCTGTTTGATTTATCGGTTCGTGGGAGGGTAAAAAGCAGATTAACTCGTTCGCCATGTTTTGTTTTGTTTTTCCTTTTGTTTGAATCACGGTCTTTGTAGGTGATTTAATGCTGTTGTTTTATGCACTGGAGTTGATTAAGGCCATATCTGAAATCACGGAGCTAAATAACAATACGTAGAGACAGCAAGACTAGACTATCAGTGTTTTAAAAGCCCTTCGCCTGGCAGTCACTCTCATCGTGGCGTTAAAATTTGGTAACGAAGTAAGTTTAAAAAAAAATCTATTCTCGCTAACGCCTGATGTTGCGTTGTCAGGAAATTTCCAGTGCCTATGAACGCTTAAAAAACTGAGCCAAAAGATTCGTAAGTCACCATATTGAAGGAATTATCTTAGATCCAGCATGCTGTAGTTAACTCCTAAGAAAGGGAATGTAAGTTGGGAATGAGAGAAGCGCCATGGAACAGCTTTACTCTTTTTGCCCCCGCTTGGCCTAAAATTGCCTTCTCTCCACCTTGAATGCTGAAATGTGGAAATAGAATACCGTTTGTACATAATCACGTAGCAGCACCACGAGAAGGACGTCACCACGAGAAGGACGTAGAGTCAAAATAATGTCTTTTTTTTCTGCCACCGAGCTGCGTGAAGTAAGTTGCAAAAGGACGAAAATTAGGCCAAGTTAGTGTGAAAGGTCTATAGAATTACGCAAAACTACCCACATCTACGAACGCCACGGAAAGCCAAAATGTAGGAATGAAGTGTTATTAACCCGATATTGTAGTGGCATTTGCTAATTTTCATTCTTTTTTTGCTCCCAGGCGATTTATTGCCTATCTATCTATCTATCTATTACCAGACGCTTTAATCACCAAAGGGGTGGCCACAAACAAATCGCCTCCATGTCGCCTTGTCCCCCATAATTTCACTCCCCTTCTCCCAGCCCCCCCCCCCCCCCCTTTCATATACCGCTCCAATCCACCCCTCAATCTCATCCTTGGCCTCTCCCTTCCTCTCCCCCTCTCCACCTCACTCACAGACACTCTCCTCGTTAGTCTCTCGCTCTCTACCCTCTCCACATGGCCACAGAGGTTATTAAAAGATATAGCTAAGCCTTCCAGTTCGAAAATTCTGTATGCAGCTGGAAAAACTATCTAAAAATCAAAAATAAAATTAAAAAAAAGAGGTGACAGGATTCAAGGGGTAGGACCTGAATATGGCTAAAAATTTCAATCCACTCTTGTTGAAATATTTGGCTATATCTGTGCCATCGCGTGAAGGGGCCCCTCTCCAACACCTGGCACATCTCACCTGGCCAGAATGACAAACAGTAATGACCTATAGTCTGTTCCTTTTCACCTGACAAACGAACCCTATTTCAGCTCGGATGATGGCCAGGTGTAGTCAGATTTGGACGGCTAATTTGTCTGGTAACCAAGGAGATTCACGCCTACCCCAAAACCGAGGCTCAGTTTCATGCCACCACGAATTTATATACAAGTTGTTGGAGTGGCCCGGTTCCGTCAGATGAAAACAATGCAGCTATATCTATTTCCATTAGTTGTATTAAAACTTTATTTCGTGAATCAGATGGCGTGTTTTATTGGTTTATTATTGTTATTTATGATTTTTTTTTTATATATAAAGTCTGGCTTGTTGAAATGGTCTGAAAAATTTCCCTTATAGAGAAGAAAATTGTTTGAAGGACGCTAGAATGAAATACTCGTGAGAAATAAGACGTTGTAGTGAAGAGATGGAGAACGAAACACACACACACACACACACACACACACACACACACACCATGGAATTCCCTTACTATTTCCGGTTTTTCTCGGCCCAAGTTCAATATAACGTGAACCCAGTGGACTGCAGATGAGGTTGCCCTCCTCTTGCCGCCCACCATCCTCCTTTTGGGGGATAGGAGGGCAGCTGAGAGGCCTTTTGTACAACCAGGCAGTGGATCCGGAAGGCTATATCTGTGCCATCGCGTGAAGGGGGCCCCTCTCCAACACCTGGTACATCTCACCTGGCCAGAATGACAAACAGTAATGACCTTCACGTGATTGGCAACGTGAAATTTAGAGACATGAAAACCCCACGTCCTTAATGGCAATTGATGTAGACCAGATAAACCCATCTTTATCTTCCTCCCCGTTTTATCTATAGCAAATATAATGGAGTGTTTCTGGGTGTAGGTGTAGAATGAAGGAGCAGTGTATTACCTCTGAATTTGTGTGTACGTGTCTCACTTACTTCATTGCTTTCATCGTGGTACTTTTGTTATACCGTCAGTGTGGGAATATTAAACTTTTGGATAAACTGTAATTGTCTCTGCGTTCCAATCGGAGTGGGCGTAATTCGAGGGAGGAAAGGTCTCGTCCAATCGGCTCCATTTGAGAGTGGTACAGGGGGTGGTGTGTTGGGGGATTCCTATGGTGGTGTGTTTGTTTAGGGTGTGTTTGTTTAGGGCGTCAGTGTGTTTATTTAGGGCGTCAGTGTGTTTGTTTAGGGTGTGTTTGTTTTAGGGCGTCAGTGTGTTTGTTGGGGGCATCAGTGTGTTTGTTTGGGGTGTGTTTGTTTAGGGCGTCAGTGTGTTTGTTTAGGGTGTGTTTGTTTAAGGCATCATTATTTTTGTTTACGTCTTACATCCACTGTGATTTGTTTTCCATAAAGGGCTTGTTCCAGGACAATAAAAGTGAGACGTAAACAAAAGCATTAATGGAACACAAAAGCCCCCTACATACCACCCCCTGTAGTACTTAGAAGTGACGCGGTTGTACAATTGGCCACACGCGAACCCGAGACACTGTGTGAAGTGGAGATCCAGCTACAGTATCCGAGGTTCATGCGTCACGGTTACCTGGCCATTTCACTTAATATTTGACACCTGCGGTCATTCATGTCAGCGCGAGTAAGTCAGCGAATGAATCAGTGAGTGAGTGAGTGAGTGAGTGGTTGTGTCAAGGTTCTGAAGTGTACCATATGCTAGACTTCCGCTACACTCTGATGCTGTCCCAGGTACACATACATGTTGTCAATTATACCTTCTCTCTGAGCTGAAGGGACTAGATTATGAAACGTTTTATTCGTGCAGGCTACAGAGACAAGACAAGCGGCGTTCTGTGCTTGAAAAATGAAGGTGCGGTAACAGAGGTGCATGAGCTTCCCAGGACGAGCATAAAGAAGAAACTTAAAATATAAATAGAAAGAGGAAATAGATGTCAATAACTCGCAGGAAAGTTTGGCTGGAAAAAATGTAGCTATGAATTACTACACCTAAGAGGAATTTTGACCTGTGGCAGAAAGAAGTTGAACAAGAGCTGGCTAAAACACCTCATCCCATTCTCCTTTCTTCTTCTTTTTTTTTTTTATGTGCATCACTAAAACAAACGCGAGAGTCAATCTATATAATTTGAGCGAAGCAGTGCCGATAATTTTGTCTGCGTCGTTTTGAATGAGAATGGTCGAAGCAGCATTAAGGCAAGGTAATCAAAACTTGAGTAGGTGAGACACGAAAGCCGAGACGGGTGAGAAATTGCTGCCCAGATCATCTCGACAAGGAGTGATAGCTAATTCAGAGGAGGCCGTAGGAGTGTGTGAGAAGTTCGTGTACAAACATACTCGACAGGAAGTGAAAGTGAATCAGTGAGAGTTCGTGTGGGTGTGCTAGAAACAGCTGTGCAAATGTACTCGAAAATAAGGGATAGTGAACCAGAGGAGTTTGTGAGATTGTGTAAGAAACTGCTGTGAAGAAACTCGACAGGGAGCGATAAGTTCATTCAGGGGAGTTCGTGGTAGAGTTTTTTTTTTTTTTAATGCAAGGAAGAAGGAACCAAAGGCCAGAAACTCGAAAAAATAATAAAAAAGATAACAGAGAGCCAAAAAGATCATTGTTTATTCTCGTTAACCAGTGAAAGTGAGATGAAAAAGAATTTGTAAGATTGCGTAAGAAACTGTTGTGCAAAAGAGGCAAAATGAGGGAAAGGTCATGAGCCTAATTAACTAGTGAGGAAAAATTCTTGACATCAACAAAAAAAAGAGTGCTTGAGAGTGTGGGGTTGGGTATGAGGGTGTGCGTGGGAGCAGAGTAGTGATGTGGGACTCTGTTGAACCTTTGTGAACCTATTCTGAACCTGTGACGCTGTGAGTGAAACCAGTGGAGTTCGTACGTGTGGGGGCTGGGAAGGAGATAGGGATGCACTAAAGAGGGACCTTATATTTTAACCTGTATAAAACTGACCTGAGGATGACGGTGGGAGGACGGCGTATCATGACTCAAATCTGAACCTGTGTGAACCTACTACGAACCCGAGTGAGCGTGGGAGAAGTGAACTAAACGGGGACTCCATATCTGAACCCTCTATGCAACTTATCTGAGGGTGAGGGAGGGAGAAGTGCATCAGTTTGGGACTCTAAAACCCATGTGAACCTATTATGAACCAGGTGAGAGTGAAATGAGGGCACTAACGCTAAATCTGAACCCGTGTGAACCCATAATGAACCTGTGACGCTGAGTTATGGAATGAAAGTGACAAAAAAAATAAGTGAAACCAGAAATGTGTGTAGGAGTGTGGAGGTGAGTGTGAGGTTGGAAAGGTGTACCAGAGTGGGTTTTAAAGGGATCTGAACCTATATGAACCTACCATGAACCCCCTGCGGCTCTGAGTGATGGTGGAGGCTGGAGCGATGTGGTGTTGGTGGGTGTGGTGCTGGTGGTGCTGCTTCCCTCTACCACACAGATCTTCCCACACCTTACCTGTGGTGCTGCTAATTATTCTGGACACCTTGACGGCCGTGGCATCCCCTCATCCAGGTGAGTTACGAGCAATTAAGACGGCATTCTCGTACAGGTAGGAAGCTTACTCAACACCTCTTCCTTACCGATTTATTTCTGATGCTGCTCCGTCACTATATTCTTGTGTATTATTCATGCAGTCTATGTCGATACTGAAAAGACTTAGATGCAAACCAGGGGATACTGGTGAGTAGTCTGGAGAATGAATCGCCAAGGAAGAGGTGTTAGGGAGCCTCCTTACCCGACGAGAATATGGACCTCAGTGTTTTTGTAGTCAGGGAGTGTGTGTGTGTGTGTGTGTGTGTGTGCACTTTATTTGTTTGTTTATTTGTGCTTCATGTGTTTGTTTATGTGCTTTTGTTTGCTTGTTTGTGTGTATGTGTGTGTGTGTGTGTGTGTGTGTGTTTCAAGGTCGTCTCTAGTCTCTCGTGTTCGTAAATTTGCCTTAAGCTAAATAAAATCGTCAGGAGATACCGAAAAATAAAACAGAAGATGCATCCTCAACTCCAAAGACCTTCTCTGTGATGAACAAAATAGCCTGGAGATAAGAATAGGAAAACTGGTAATCGGACTGTAGGCGTTCATATCTCGACCTCACACACCCAGACTCGCCTTCCTGTGTGTTTACCTGGAATTAAGCTCTCCACTGCAAGACCGTCTCCATTAATTAATTTTTCCCACAGCGCTCACGTATTTCCTCCCCAGCTCTCACGCAGTTTTTTTCCCCCAGCCCTCACGCATTTTTCCCCCAGCTCTCACGCGTTTTTCCCCCAGCTTTCACGCATTTTCCCCCCCCATCTCCCCCTCTTTTTTTTTTTTTCTTCCAGTTTAGCCTCTTGTCTCCCATGACGTATTTTTTTAGTTTGTAATTGCCGCCACTAGGGTACGCCATTTTTAATTTAACTTGGCCTAAAACTGAAATATCTCCACCTTGAATGCTGAATTGCAACGGCAGATTTACACCAGAATATGATGCTAGTCACGAATAAGTGCTGTGGAAAGGACGTACAGCCATAGCGTTGCCTTTATTCCGCCACTTAGCTGTGTGAAATAAGCTGCAAAAGGACGAAAATCTGTAGTTGTAAGGCTGATGTGAATGTGAACCCAGTGGACTGCAGACTGGTGTTACCCTCTATCTCTCGTTCTGGGGGTTAGGGAGGGAACTGAGGGACGTGTGACCAGGCAGAGGATCCACCCTGTCCTATCGGTGCCACCACGTGAAGGCGCCCTCTCCAACACCTGTCACTGGGGTGCTGGACGGGAAGGCTTCAAGTGGTTAAACAAAGGTGTCTCAATTACGTCCCTCTCCCCTGAATAAGGATGGTGGACTGCAGGAGAGGAGGAACAAGCCTGCAGTCCACGGAGTTCACATTCAGCTGAGCCTGGGACTGCAGCTACACCTACTGCTGCCACCGGAATATTCTAATAAGCTTTGGAGAGTATTTTCAAACAGGTAGGAGTTAACACCATCACCACCAGAAGTCTGTCCTACGCTGAATAAAATCATGATCTGGCAACGAGAATCAAATATAAATAATAATAATAATAATCATGATAATAATAATAATAATAATAATAATCATCATCTAAACTTCAGGTAGTGAGTTTGTGTATTTTCCTGTGCTTAACGCCGAACTATTTTCCATGGCGCAGGGAAACATCCATGGAGCTCTTGATTACGAAACTATCTTTTAAAGGAGAAGTAAGGACGGGAAAAGGTGTACTAGTTTTTGGACATATGACCCTCACTCACTAGTATATATAGCCACATTTATAGCATGATAGGTGTCCAGTCCTTCCCTATAATTACGCAGATATATAAACGTGGGCATTATACGCTCACCTATACCTGGTCATCAATCCACGTTCATCGTTACGTGGTGATTGGCGTGGCGTTTCTACACAGAGATATATGAAATTGAAATGTGTGTGTGCATGTCTGATTTTGGCCCTGATAATCAACTCTTAAATGAATTACTGTGATGAATATATGCAAGGGAACACTAGCCATGTATACAGTGACATACAGACAGACACAGACATAGCACAAACAGACATAGACGCAAACACAAGGGCAGATAGACTGAATGGCAAGCAGATACACACACACACACACACACACAACTCACAACCACTTAAGTACACACACACATACACACACACAAGCACACATATATACGCACATGCACACTCATTTTCAGACAGACTTAAACACACACTCACTCACACACACACACACAAAACCAAAATCAGAAAAAAAAATCCAATTCGAAATACTGTATACCCATTCCTGTTTTAGTGGCCGCTGTGATTGTGTTAATAGCGATTTCAGTGTTGGTAGTGATGATGGTGGTGTTAGTGGTGGTGTTAGGTGGAGATGGTGTTATGGTGATGGTGGTGGTGGTGGCTGTATGTTGTGGTTGGTGATTGTGGCAGTGATATGATGGCAGGTGTGGGGTGTAGTGGTGGTGGGTGTGGTGATGGATGTGATGGTAATGACGGAAATGATGCTTGTGGTGGTTTATGATTGTGATGATGGTGAGACTGACTGACAAGTAAATCATCCAGCATCTTCACACACTTCGGAAATGAGATGTAATATAAATTCACACACACACAAAAACACACACACAAAAACACACATATATATATACAAACACAGACTCATTTTCACACACACACCCACCTAATCTTGCACACACGATCAAAGAAATATCTCTCCGGGGGGATTTTGCAATGATCGTAAATGATAAATATAGCATGCGATGTCGCAAGAATATTAGTCCTCTGTTATCTTCCTGTGAATATGATAACAAGACTGACTGAGAACTGCCACAGACGAGAGATATAGGTCATCATGGAATCGGGTTTACTAAAGGACCGCGGAATAACTGGACGTTTTGCAATAATCGTCATTTGTGAGGGGTCATTATTTTTTGCACGAACTGTACGCCAATAGTTTTTTCTTTTCCTTTTTTTCTTTTCTTGGTAGAGTGTACAACATATGCTCCCCAAAAATATATGAAAAAGGTGATTAATGATTTCACTATGGGTCCTGTTGGTGTTCACGTTTTTTCTGTACTTAAAAATTGGTGAATGGATATTGTATTTCACGTGTTAAGGTTTCATCTTTATGCAGTGGTGATAAAGACGGAACACACATACATTCACGAAGGTTATTATACCTCGTTCACGGTTATAGAATATTACAAGTGGATTATTTCAGACATTTTCGGAACAAGTGCGCCAGAAAGCAAGACCGAAGGCAACATATCTCGTTCTGCCTTTTCCGCCGCTCCAGCAAGCACTTCCAACTCCCGTGTGAGCCAAAAAATCGCGTCTGTTTTTCAAAGCTGAAGGAACAACAAGGAAAACGAGTCGAGGAGGAGTGTAGCGGAGTTGTGTAATTTGAAAGTTGCTGCGCAGGGGGACTCTTTTGCGAAATTACTTGGAAATTGGCCAGTGGAGAGTTTGAGGCTGCACGGGAGCTGAAAAAGTTATTGGCATTGATCACTTTTGTAATATCAGCATAAATCGCCTTTGAGTTAGATAAATATTGTGTGAAAATAGGTTTGGCTTAATATCAAGTACTTGCTAAAAATTTTATGCTTCGATTTAGCGGTAAGTACGGGAAATAATATGCGATTTATTTTTTACATTGGGCTAGTCAATATAATTTTGCACGTTATCCATGTAGAGTACGGCGATATTACAGTGATTTATGTGGCACGGAGAAGGACAGTAAGGCTTAATGAGCAAAATAAGTCGCTTAGGAAGAGGTGCTAGGGAGCTTCCAATCTCGCAAGCGGCCAGTTGTGTTCACCCCTCTACTGATATTAACTCTCTAACGGTCGGGATAACTCTATACGTGTTTTACCCCCAACTTGGCCTAAAGCTGTCGCGTCCCTATCTTGAATGCTGAGTTTTAGCAATAGATTAGCGCTAGAATATGGCGCTAGTCACGAGGAAGTGCTAAGGGGAAGGACGTAGGGATGTAGCACTGTTTTTTTCCTGGTACAGAACTACGGGAAGTGAGCTGAAAGGGACAATTATCTCGTTTTTTTTCCCCCATCGATTTTAGACAATATTATTCACCTTCTCATCGTCGGTTAGTCAGAGTTTGGACCCCCGACATATGTACCCGAGCGAGACATTTATCGCATCAGCAAGAAATGGGAGCAGGGGTCGGGAGGGAAAACTCTGCAGTACAGTAGCGAACTATTCTGGATATCACAGCCAATTTTGGAGCTACAAGAAAGATAAACACCAATTTGGAAATCGCATAAAAATCCTCAGTTATTTTCGTTTTACAGACAACCCGTATTTCTCAATATTTTTTTCCGTAAATCGAGAAAACGATTTTTTATAAGGTGGATTAGCGTAACAGTCGGCTGCGCAAGAAGTAACGGTGTAAGGTTGAGCAGCAGTATTTTCCGACGATTACTGAGAGAGTTGGTTTTAAGAAGTATGAGGGAATATTTCTGGTGTAATCTGATAAGTTCTTTTTCGTATTTTCAGGCCAGGACATCAGAGGAAGATGATGAGCCACGTCAGACAATATTCAGCACTGCCCGACTTGCTCGCTCGCTCGCTCGCTCACGTTCCACACTAAATAGATAAACACCTCGATAGGCACAAATTACGCCCACTGAAGCAGCCATCCGCCCTTCGGGAGATAGGACAGTGAGGCAAGGCATGATTCTCTCCTCGTCTTTGTAAATCGAGGAAGAGTTACAAGCCCTCACGCCTCCCCCTCCCCAAACCCAGTCACCCGTCAAGCCCTAAGCGTATCCATCCATCACGCTGACACCCTGATTTTGTTGGCTTGGGGGGCTTCGTGGCACCTTCTCTATTGCGATTCATTCTGCACCTTGTACCTTAGCGTTCTTTTGTGTGGTATTTATTTGCGATGTTGTCCTATATCGAGCCATCATAATTTTTTTCGGTATTAAATGAGAGCTTCGCCGCAACACAATTATTTTGATTAATTCTTCATGTTACACGTTTCCAATTTTTTTTTCCTTAACTCATATCTTCCATAGTGATCGTGGGCCTGGGGGACTCCGCAACACCTCCTCTGTAGCGACTTATTCCGTATATTTACACCCTGCCAATATTCCCCATGCTTTTTACTTCCTAGCACCTCTTCCATGGCGATTTGTTTTGAGATATCTAATACCTCCTCTTTCTTACCGATTTGTGTTGCATATTACGCCTAAGCAATTTCTCTCTCTTTCTCTCTCTCTCTCTCTTAGCACTACGGTGAAGCTTTGAGGCAATCCGTAACACCTCTTGCTTTGCAATTTATTTTTTTATGTTACACCTTGACACTTTCTCATCTGTCCTGGGTCCGTATTCTCGTCGGGTAAGGAGGCTCCCTAACACCTCTTCCTTAGCGATTTATTTTTGGATATGGCTGATTAATATCCTTTTGGGGGTTATTTGTGCAGAGTATGGCCATGACTGAAGCATTTATATAACACAGTAGGAAACAGTAAGGCGTAATAAGGAAAATAAATCGCTTAGGAAAGATGTTAGGGGGCTGCTTCACCAACGACAGTAATGGCCAAGGTCTCTCAGTGGTTTTATTTATTTTACTTATTATTATTATTATTATTATCATTATTATTTATTTATTTATTTATTTATTTATTTATTTATTTATTTCTCTATTCTAACTATACCCACATATGGAAAAGATATTTATTAAGATGATATTAAAGTTTGGGGAAGCAGCTGCGTTTATTTACTGAATTTATTTTATTATTACTGGATGGGGCTGATGGGAACAGGATGGGGATGGGTGGATAGGTGATGTGGATGAGGCAGGATGGGTTGGATGGTGGATGGATAGTGGAGAGGAGAGGATAGTGGATGGGAGAGGATAGTGGATGGGAGAGGACAGTGGAAGGGAGAGGATAATGGAGAGAATAGGATAGTGGAGAGGATAGGATAGTGGAGAGGGTAGGATAGTGGGTGTAACTGGCTAGTGGTGGGTGGTGGGTGTGGGTGTGGGTGTGGGTGTTGCAATAGACAGACAAAACAGAAAAGTGTAGATGGATACTGCAGCTTGGATGGCATGGTCGTGGTGCAGGTTTAAATCAAAGTTCTCGCCTAAAAAGAAATCAGAGGCGCAATAACAAGCCAGGCAGCACGCACGGCACATCAATCACTAAGCACGCGACACTCTCATATTTTTGATGTCTCACGAGGCAGTAGAGGGGAAAAAATGAGGTGGGAACAAACTCTTTTATAATCTTAGCAGTTCTTTCACCCCTAGCGCTGGAGACGGACGCCTTCGTGTGGTGGCTTCGAGAGTGCATACCCCCGAAAGCTCCAATGAATTTTATGATACACTGCTTTAATTCTTGTTTCCTACCTGGCGAGTACTTTTACGGTTTCACATAGCCAGTTAATTCTACGGAGTTAGTCTGCCCTATTACACAATCTCAGAGAACGCATACCTTCGCCAACGCCAATGAAATTTATGATTTATTCCTGCATCCGAATCCAGATCAGCCTCAAAATTTAATCAACTCTTCCTTGACGCACTGCCTACCTATCCACCAAATTACATTGAAATCCAGTAATAACTTTTTGAAGTATCTTGCAAACAAACAGACACGGGTGAATACATAACCTGCGTCTAATTTCGCTGGCGGAGGTAATAATCCCGAACAACCCCGACACAGGCAGACCATAATGAGGAAAAGTAGCTAATCAGAATCCCAATGCACACCACGCCAAGAGCCATGAAGCTAACACGCACAGCACTAGTTACTCCCAAACCACTGGCAGGAGGCACTGGACACTTGACACTTACTTGACACTTGACACTTACTTGACACTTGACACTTACTTGACACTTGACACATAACACTTAACACTTGACACATAACACTTGACACTTGACACTTACCTAACACTTGACACTTGACACTTAGGCTACTGAACACTTGACACTTGACACTTACTTGACACATGACAGCACTTGACATTTGACATTTAAAACTTACTGAACACTTGATACTTGACACTTACCTAACACTTGACACTTGACAATTACTAAAAACTGACACTTACTTAACACCTGACACTTACTGAGACCTTACTTAACACTTACTTCATACTTACTTAACACCTGACACTGCATGGGCTCACAGACAGCTTGCCCTGATGTATAAATATCCTATAGTCCATTCACTTTAACTTGGAGGAGATTTTCGTCACTGTGCAGCCCATCTAAGTCTCAGAATATAACACTACTGCAGCCCCCATCCTTTCCACATCACTTCTTCGTGACTGGTGCCTCTTTCTAGTGTTAATTTCTTGTTAAGCAGGTAAATACTTAAGATAGATGGCAGAGTTACAGCTATTTTCAGTGAACAAAGTGTAGTTCTTGCAGTATTTCCAAGCAGTGATGTAACGCAAGGTGCAATTCACGTATGAAGCCCCACGTATTTATGG
>JAGKTI010015982.1:8282-19891 GCA_018397915.1 Birgus latro
AACGACGTGTTGTGATAATAAGGGGAACTGAATTGGGTTTACAACAACAGATTAGAAGACAGAGACTTGAGAAGAGAAATGCAGTGGAGAAGAGGACTAATGCGACTGTATGAACGTGGAATTGTGAAAATGGATAGATATAGAGATGCATTATGAGAAGCAGGAAAATAAAAGCAGTGAAAGAAAGAATGGGATAGACTGCGCTAAAGTCTAAAATTACACACATTATAATATATGCTAATTTTGAAGATTAACTTGAAGTAATGGAGGAGAAGTGGATAGGGCAGGAAATCTTGAAGAATGGTAAACTGTGAAGAAAAACCAGAAGGAATGTTTAGAGGGTATGGTGGAACAAAAGAAATTGTGCAATCTTGTAATAAAAAAGATCAGACAAATTTAGTCTGTAAAGATCTGGAGAAACAAAAGAAATACACATACACACACACACACACACACACACACACACACACACTGGCTCCTTGTCACCGTGGCAAGAAATTCTTTTCTCCTCTTCACGCTTCTTGTGTTCTCACTTCCATCTAATTTCATTTCTTATTTCCTCTACGTCTGCTGAGTCTTATCCTTCTTGGTTTGTCTTATATCCTGTCTCTTATACTTTATTTTTCCCTTCTCTTTTTTGTCCACCTATTTTCTCTCATCCCTCGTTTCCCATTCCACTTTTCTCGTGTGGTTTCAGTGTTTATCTCACCGTTTAACTATCCTCTTACCTCTTGCTTTAGCGATATTTTTCTTCTTTTTTCGTCCTCTCACTCCTAACTCACCTCCCTCCTTTCCACCTTCCTCTCTTCTCTTCCATTATTGTCGTTTCATTAAGTAATTTATCACTTCCGTTATTTATCCATACGTTCACTTTATCCGTTGTCTTTTATTTCCTCCCACAATTTATTTCATCCACAGTTCCTATCTCATTCTTCGCCTTTGTCCTTAGTTTATGATTCTTTATTCCCTCCCATATTTTTCCCTTGTATTCATATCCTTTCTCATTCTTCCTTCTTCTCTCGACATCTTCCTCCATCCTTCCCCGACATCGACTCAAGCAGTGGCACCGGACTTACGGTGCTCAGGCCCGTAATTTTCAACAGATTATTATTATTATTATTTATTTTTTTTTGGGGGGGTAGACCAAATGGATATACCTTCATACTAGAGACCTAAAATTTAACCGAAACACTTAAGTTTGCAGACCATCCGATATTTTTCAGTCTGATTCCACCTAAAAGTTGATGCTTAATGAGGCATGTATGTTTAGTGATGGAGTTGGGTGTTTAAATAAAAGGCTTCACTTTCTGACAGTCTGAACTTTCTACTCAAACTGTGAATAAGTTTAATAATTTGGCCATTTTATGGTACATTTTTTCTGCAGTATGTTGCAACCTTATCAAGTCTGTTCCTACATGCCTGTGGTAGGACTCTGGTTGAAATGTAACGCCCTGCCTTTATTCTTTTGGAGATGTCATTGTTTTGGAGATGATAAAATAGCCAGTTAGCTCCTCAAGTAGTCTATGACTCTGTGGATAGCGTTACGATAACAAAACACAGAAATATAATTATAAACACATTAGGAGAGAGATACTCACAGGCCACAAAACAACAGTGAACTTTAGGCATTTCTTGGCGAATGACAAGAACAGCATTGCCACACAACGTAAACCTTGAAAAACATCATAACACTACCACGGTGCGTCTCAAATAGCTGTGCCAAGAGAATAAATGTTAATATTAGACATACAGCATCATAATTTCCCTACAAACCTGACAAATTTCGTGAGTTTTTACTGAACCCTCAAAATTAGTTGAAGTTCTGACAAATATACAGAAAGCATTGAAGAGGCTATAGTCCCCCTAGCCGCCCCCCCCCCACCCCTCCCAGAAATTACGGCCCTGCCCATTTAGGACTTAGCAAAGAAGAGAGTGTGGGAGGGGGAGCGTGATATTGCCAGTGGGGAGTGCGATAACGATGATGATGAGAGGCAGACCGAGGGTGCTGGTTTTGGGTAAGGGGAGTGAAGACTGACGCTTATATAACAAAAAACACAAACTGAGAGTCGGAGAGCGGTGAAAGAGGGAGAAAGCGATAACAAAAATCAAACTTATCTGACGTAAGAAAGTCAGTTGCAAAAAGAGGCAAACTGGAAGCTGGAATGAAGGAGCAGAATAAGAGGAAGAAAATAATACTAATTCACAAGACGGTGAGTGGGAATGGGATGATTACCGTCTGTCAAATTGCAGCGACTGACGGAGAGGTGTTTAAAAAAGATGATGGAGAGAACAGAGGAGATGGTTCTTTTCAATTCCTCTGCATCCTTGCTACATATCACTGATAGTAGGTTTTCCCCCCTTAATTCACTTCACTCCAATATGCCACTTCCTTAGCTCCTAAATGCTCAGACCTCCGTGATACAAAATTTAGTTAGCGCCACCTACTTCTTCCTTTGCCTTTATTATTCTCTTTCCGTGCCTGTCCTCTTTTCTTACTGTTTCTCCCATCTTTCCTGTCACTTTCTATGACTCTTCTGTCCTTTTCAGGTAGCTTTACATTAAATGACAAGCCTAATGGTTTCATGTAGGCTAGGAAATAATTTACAACTCTGGTTGGTAACCATATAACCAACCCATGCGTGTTCCCTCTGTGTCAACAAGTGGGTTTGTGGAGGGTTAGTGCCCCTCCCAGTGGAACAACTAACTCAAAGACAAACTGCCACCCCCTATAGGATTATGGCTTCTGGCTATTATATATAGACGTAATATCCATAGACCTTTTCCTACGCCAACACGTTCTGATCAATATATTTTTGTTAATTTCTCATCACCCATTATCTTTATGACCATCTAAGTGTAACACATCTTTCCATTGTACTATTTTTTGTTTCCACATATCTGTCTAACAGTCATTTCTCGCTCTCTCATAACAACACGCTTCACATAAGAATCACGGAAATCACGTACAAATATAATCGGAAACCTTCAACACCATCAAATTGCTGTACATTGCCCAGTGGTAGAAAATTATGAACTCCTCCTTGTTATTCATAGGCTTTTAAATGGAAACTGAAATAGGCATCTGATGTCAGAGGAAGAAGAATGACACTAAACTAATCGGGCACTAAGAAACTGCTTAGGAGAGTGTTTGGAAAATGCAGGATGTGAAAATGCTACAGATAAACCTGGAAGAATAACAAATAGAAACGAAACGAGGAGTTAATGGAGCGAACATCATGAAAGGCTGATGAATGGGAATAGTAAGAGCAGAGGAAAGTTAAACAAGACTGGTATGGGTGATACAAAGAACAGCAGCAATGGCAGAAGGGAAGACTATGGTGAAGAGACTGAAGAACGAGAAAGGAGTAGATAAGGATGATGTTTATACAGAGATAAGAAAATGCAGTGGAACAGTACCGGTGGATCGTAACAAAACCGTAATTGTGTTCTTGTGCAAAACTGAATCTCAGTGCAAAAATGGGAGTTAATTATGTGACTGTAACCACTGTGTGAGTTAAGTTTTTTTTAATGTTGCGGATATATAATATGGAAGACTAACTATAGAGAAGGTAAAGGAATTCATTACAATAATCCGATGAGCAAAGAATAGAGTGATTTTATGGATGGCGAGTGATTAGTGGAGGGGATATTTATAGTAAGGCAGACAGTGAAGAGAGCATGAAAGATGGATTACAGTAATATAAAGGCTTTGGCAAATCCATTATGACAAGGTGAGGATACGGCCATTTATGGATATAGGTATGAGAGAGACTGCAACTCTGACTAATATGAGAGTGAAGCTGATAATTACCTGTAAATGTCAGTAAATTACAAACAGGATGTATGAAGGGGATTTTATTCAGAATAAACAGGAGTCCATCAGAATCGTGCAGTTTCTTGAGAATGTCTTTGAATGGCTTAGTTTTAATGTAAATGCAAATAAACATAAGCTGAATGTAATAAATGCTGCTAACAGACAAACTGACTGCTTGCTGGTAAATGGAGAAAAATTGAACTGGTGAATGAAATGTACACTGTATCTCGGATCATTAACAGAAAAGAGAGCTGTGCTCGTATACACAGATGGGGTGGTGAATAGAGGGGATTACGGAAAGTAAAGTAGCTGGTAATATGAAATCATCATTACAAAACAGAGGTTAGGGTATTGATGCTGCAAGGGAACACCGCATCACACTGATGTGAGAATTTGAATAGATCTGAGTGTGATAAATGAAGCCTATGAGCACTGTATAGGAAACCTCTGAGCAATAAGCGCAGATTGCACAGAGTTGGTAAGATAAGTGAATATAATTTTTAAAAGTTTGTAGTACCGTCTTCCAACTTTAAATTTATGCATGTATCCTTCAATAAAACTCAGCTGTTTTTCTCTCGAGAGACTCGACAGTAAAGAGATCTATCAGAGATGACTTGTTGTTTTGATGGTTACGTACGAAAGAACTGCCTGAACAGAAACAATATAGTATTGCTGAGGCTGGTGTTGTAAACCTGGATCCTGTAATACATGAGCCAGATGTGATAGATATCAATAGAGTTTCGTTAATAAGACAACCCCTTAACACTACTATATTAGTTGCATAATTTTTGAATAAGAAATTAGGGTTTGAGGAGTTTGATCCCATGGAATATTGGGTGAAAAAGCTTCAAAAGAAATATTATGGAAGTATTTTTGACCTTTACAGCCAAGGCACTAGCAGCAATAATAAGCTGATAAGAGATTTTAGATTATTCTTAGATATAAAGGGTCTAATCAGATCCCGTGGCAGAATAGTAAAGGCTGATTTGCCTCGCAAACTAGACATCCTATATTATTACCCAAGAATGATTATTTTCTACAATTTATTGTTAAGGAAGTCTGAGTTAACTCTTCATGGAGATGTGCCGCAGACTTTGGCCAGAGAGATATATTGGATTCCTAAGAGTAGACAGGTTGTTATGAAATATCTCAAGAGTTGCATTGTAGGAGGTATGAACAACTACCTTATGACTATCTGGGGCCACCTGCTTTACCGAAAGATAGGGTAAATGTAAGTCGACCTTTCAAAGTAACAGGAGTTGATTACCAGGGACTATAACTGTTACGGGTGAGAACTCCCCATAAGGTGTATATATGTTTGTTTACTTGCACTTACACTAGGGCAGTCCATCTAGAAAGGGCAGAAGATTAAGTTCAGAGACATTCCTGAATGTATTCGGAAGATTTGCAGCTAGACAGTCTTGTCTTAGTATATTAATAAGCAACAACGGATCCAATTTCGTTGGAGCATCACTTCTAATTTTAAGTATAATGAATGACCCAAAGCTAAAGTAGACCCTGGGAATTCGAAATTGTACCTGGCCGTTCATAACTCCTAGAGCCCCATTTCAAAATGGATTCACTGAACGAATGATTGGTATTGTGAAGAACTGCCTTAGGAAAACCTTACACAGAACTAAGGTCACTAGAGAAAAGCTAAGAACAGTAATACCTGAAACTGAGGCTCTAATTAAAGAAAGACCTTGAGCCTATCTGGATGACACTAGTGTCTCAACTGAGGCACTGACACCAGCTCATATATTGTATGGCAGAAAGTTCCATCCGGTTCCTTGTGTTGATATCCAGGAGGAATTAGATGATCCCATCAAGGAGAATAATGAACTAAAGCAACATTTGCATGCATGAGGGATATCAACGTTTGAAAAAAGTATTGGACATCTGGAATCGGGCAAAAATTATCTTTGGAGCCTAAGATAATATGCCAGTAACAAGTCAGACATAAACACAGGAGATGTGGTCTTAGTAAAAACAGACCATCAAATATCCTAGTAGCCATTAGCTAAAGACATTTCCACTAATCCAGATTCAGAGGGGGTGCTGCGACTTGTAAAAATGTAGGGTTGACATAACATAAAGACCATTGATAGACTGGTGCCCCTTGAATTAATGGCCATCCATGAAACTATGAATGGTGGAGAAAAGTTGGGTCAAGATGCGCAACTTAGAAGGGCCGCAGCACAGGGTTCTCGAGACTTGTGGAGAGATCTGGCTAGGGGTCACATTACATGGTACAGTGTATCATTTTTCGCCCTGCCCCAAAACTGTGGAAATTATTTTCCCCCAGAGCAAGGAATCTTGTGGTTAGCAGTAAAATGTGTAAGATTAAAAAAGGTGTCCCTCTTGAAAGCAGAGGAAAATTCCAGAGAATATTTATAACTAATTCAAGCAGTTTATTTACCCAGGGATTTGCTTTAATCTCTGGTTATTAATTCTTATTAATAAATTAAATGCTACCGCGTTTAACCTTTATGGACAACTATATTAAAAATACATGTATAAATAATTACGAAGTTTCCACAATACCTGCCAGTGCCTGCATGTTGTGGTGACTTGGAAATTGGGAGAAGATATGAGATCATAATGTACATGAAATGAATATTTCATATTATTCTTGTTTGATAATAAGGTTGATTCGTTAAGTTAGACCTTCTCTGTAAATTTCGGGAGGTAATTCATTGTATTTAAGTAACTGTAATTAAATAATGTGTGGCATCTCTGAATCCTATGAGGGAGGGAGGTCACCACTGCTCAGTCAGTCCCTTAAGGTTCAAGCTGCACTCTGTAAATAATAACACCAGGACGCTTGGATAGATCCCCGCAAACCTAACCAAGACCGCTGGCCAGTCGCCATCTTTCATTCCGACACTACCTAGCCAAGATTCCTTAGAGATCTGGCCAAACTGAGGGGAACTAGCGGCGATATGGGGATAAAGAATAGGTGAGCTATGATAAGATACACCCACTCATTTAAAAAGACTCCTATTACTCAGTTTAACTTTGGTGTTCATGGTAGAATAACTGCAAACCGAATTTACATTTTTTTCTTTTTTTTTTTACATTGGCTGTGAGATTATTATGAAAAAGAATGTGTTCAAGAATCTCGATACAGTGTTAAGAAATGGGGCAGGCAGTGGGAGGGAAGAATTTGTGCTGAAGGAAGTGGAAGGGACTGCGAGCATTGAAGTTGATATGGTAAGGGAGAAGATTGCAGGGAAGCTCAGGAGAGGGGAGGAAGATATGTTTAGGAGAGGAACGGTAGGAAATGTGCATGCGTGTGTGTGTGTGTGTGTGTGAGAGAGAGAGAGAGGGGGGTACTATGATTATAATATTTTTCGTTCCTGTGGCTAGGCAGTTGCTTGTATAAGTGCAAAGCTAACACAGAACAAGAGGAGAAGCAAGAGGAGGAGATACTGTGGAGAGGAAAAAGAGCATAGGAGTTGGGGGGTGGGGGGGCAGCAGAAAACAATCAGGCAATGGCAGGAAAAATATTAGGTGCTTTTCTCTCGGACACAGTGATATGGCAAGCATGTATGAAGAAGAAAAAGAGAACGGAAAAAACAGATTGATATCACAGAGAACGCAATAGGGGTGAAAGAAATAGTAATTCAGGGTTTTATATTCTTACAATATTACTGGAGAGGTGTGTTAGTTAAGACAAAAATGCTATAGCAAAACTGCAACTTTCAGTGGTGTTTTGGTGTTGGACGATTTATACGCGAAGGGAAAATAACAGAAGTTGAATATCTGATGCAGTAACATTGTACCATCGTGCTCTAAGGTCGACTGAAAACAAAGTGAAGCCCTTCTTGGACAATAATGAGAGATGCGTATAAAGTAAATGACTGCTAAATTCAGTACAATACTCATACTTGACAAAATGAGTTCTCAGGTGGAACTTCAAAACTAGTACATATAAGTGAACAGGAATCTATACACCTGGAGGCTGGGCGACAAACCACTCCACTTGTTACAGGTACAGGAAGGTGGGTCTAGTTCAGTTTGTGAAACACTCCCTCTCGTAGAAGGTGACTGCAAGTGAATCTCTAAATCTGCCACGGGAGGATGGGACTATCACTCTTGCTCTGGCACATCTGGGTCAAATATTTGGGCCTCCAGTCATTTTGGGGTTTGAAGTAAACATACGTGATTCTTGCCACAGCTTGGTTGGCGCGGGACATCTCCAGCCCGGATCATTGTCTATCGCAGTGACAGTTTCTCAGCTGGTCTGACCAAAGCAGGATTTTACAGCAGAGCATAGAATCCTCATTGGAGCTATGTGCAGTCACTCTATAATTTCTGCCATAGATGGATCGTTGTTGGGCATCTCCAGGCCAGTTCAGTCCAACGGCAGGTGACTGAAGGTGGTCCTATTTCTCGTGATACAGGAAGATGTTTCTAGAGTTTCTTGCGTATCACCTCGTAAGGGTCTGCTAATATTGAACATCTAGAAGTGATACAAGTGTATGCCAGGTTAAGGTCTGCTTTGCCGTCCAGGGTGGATAAAAACTCCAAGGTAACACAAAAACCACAGAAGATAAATGTGGTAAGTTCACAATCTTCCTTTTGGCTGACGGACGTTTGCATCAGTGAGAAAAAGAAATGTGTACCAGGGAGGCACTGATTCAAGATAGAGACTGGAGGAAAAGAGACAAGCAGAAAATATGTTGGACGAGAAAGGTGGGGCAGAAAAAAGCAGAGAGGGACACAATGGATGGTCACCAGGGGCAGAGGCGAGTGAAATTAGGAAGATTATTTTGAAACCCTTCAATCCAATGACGGCATTTAACTTTTAATATTGCCATATCCTGACTTTTGTGTTTAATGTTAGATAGACTCGTGAAGTAAGTTGTTAGATATAGCCTTCATCACTGCCATTCGCTTAAAGAGATCTACTGCAACCTTAAAACGATCGTCTTTTAATGGTGCAAACAAAATATATAACATGTTTTCGTGATTAAAAATAACTGTATCTGTATCCGGCAGGTATTAGGTCCATTGCAAGACCTTCTCATGAGCGAAAGATGAGAACTCGAATTAAATATTCTGTAACAATGGGTAAGGGATATATGCAGGAAACGTGATTATGTCCGAAATGTCGTAAAGGCTGTTTGCAGTTTCTGTGTCAGGGATCGTGTATGTCTTTCTTTGCACCGAGAGGATGCCAAAGTAGGCAAGCATATGAAAGGACATACTACCAGCACTCACCGTTAAAACGTCCCATGTCATGAACTCCGACTCTAAACTCTGAACAAGCGCATCACCACCGCAGCTCCGGTTAAAAGTATTGCCCGTCGGACAGCAAAGACAAGATAAACGTGATATATTAAGCACATCAGCTCAAGGCCTTCATTTGGATTTGGTTCTTGTTGCCGCTAGATGATTTTATTCGATTTGTGATGTATCTTTGTGGCGAGATTAGTTTGTGTCTAAAATTTCAGCGGAAAATATCATCTTGAATGATTATAGATTAGTGTGAAAAGAAGAAGTATTAAATAAAATCAGAGGACTGCTGCGTTACATAAAAATAAGGGAAAGTGAGGGAAGGGGGAAAAGGAACGAAAGACTAAGATGGCGAAGAGGAAAGGACAAAAAATGGGGTTATTTGGAAGCTGACGTGGAGGAGATGGCCTAGGGAAGAAGGAGAGAGAGAGAGAGAGAGAGAGAGAGAGAGAGAGAGAGAGAGAGAGAGAGAGAGAGAGAGAGAGAGAGAGAGAGAGAGAGAGAGAGAGGGAGACAGAGATGAAGACGAAAGATTAGGGCAAAAACAGAAAGAAGGGAAGGGGAATGACAAATATGTTGCATTTTTTATGTAATATTGATAGAGGGCACACATAAAAAATAGCCAAGGGAGGGGCGGGGGGAGTCTGCCTCTTCTTGCCCCACCCTTGGGCTCCCCATTGGCTCCCTCATGCATAATTTTGGTATATTTAATGAGCATGCACATTGTGTAGCAATGAAGACTCCACATATTAGGCCAGACCCCACCTTGCCCCAACCCCTTTTGTATAGAGCTTTCAATGCCACTAAAACACTCACATCACTATGATTGCGTATTTTCTAGTAGTTTGCAGCTGTAAAAAGATTGTGTTTCGTTTAGTAAAGCCACAGGGTAATGTATGAGTTAATGAAGGCTGTGTCTAACTTCTCCAGTTGTGATTAGTCCAGTAAAACCATCTGGTAATGCATGGGTTAAAAAAGTCCGTGTCGAACCTCACCAGTTCCAAGTATGAGCAAGGGTAAGTAAAATCGTGTGCAGGTAGCGAACATAAAGTATTTAAGACGAGCGTCGATACAAGTGGTTCAAAATCCGTCGGACCGTGTAAAATCATAGTGCCATATTGATGTAATGATGAGCGACGTTGATTTATGTCTTCTCACTGGGTAAAATCTACTTTATCTTTTTTGTAAATATATGCTCTGAAAAAAAAAAAATGTTATTATTCGGTAAATAATTCATCTCTTTTAATTTCTGTATCTACCTGTCTGTTTAATTGTCTACTTACCTATCTATCTATATTATCTGTTTATATATATATATACACCTCTATATCTGCATCTATATCTACCTATGTATTTATCTATCTAAACACATGCGGTATGTATATAACACGTTGTCAAACTGAAGGGATAACAGTGACGTATAAAGAACTTCTGAAGCGTATGAGTAATTTCTGAGTGTTTTTCAGGGCCATTTTTTTTTTTAATTAGTCTGAGAATCTCGTGCCCGACATAAATTAATGGCGATGTAAAAATAACGAATTTTACAGTCTTTACGACCAAATGGCGACGGTGTAAGCTAACAGCCACCTGCCATGTTGATATCCGTAATGTATCTCAGGATCCTTGCTATTAGTTCCACACACAGGTATAATCAAAGTTGATAATGTTTTGATGCATTTGATATTCCGACCTAGCGATGCAAAATTGCAATCGTTCCAACCTGCATGCATTTTACTGGTTCATTTTTAAAGGTCTTAAGGTTCTGACACAGCTTTATTATTTAAAAGAAACTGATAGCAACACCAGCTGGAGTAACTACCACAGACATTGTTTTCGTTGTTTGCACTACTCCATTAATATAGATAGTAAACCGAATAATTAGAACATATGGGGGAAGGGGAGCGTAAAGGTACGTGTATATGGGAAAGGAACGGAATTTGTAGGATCAGATCCTAATGAAAAAGAAAAAACATGAAAAGGAGGAGGAATAATAAAGGACTGAGTGAAGAGAAAGGCTGATGAACATCGAAAAGAAATGGAAAGGACAGTTCATGGGGGAACGAAAATGGGAAGCATGAGACAGAGATCAAACTTTGTGAAATGGTTGATGACAAAACAAGGATGAAATGAGTCAGCTTTAAGAGCAAGTCGTCGAATGTCAAGGTTAGAAGACAAAATCAAATATTCGACCCTTTTAGCGAATGGTCGACGCGTTGGTGCTGCATTTCCTGAAGGTTACTACATGTACAGAGCACGATTCCTTATACATGGCTTAGCCCACAGACTAAACGTAAGTGTATATGTATGCGTACAGTCAAAGACAAAACTCGTGTCCTGAAATTTGGTGAAAACATATGCTGCGAGGCTAAAGTTCTTGTGTTTTGCTAGACGTCATACGATCGGAAGGTAGCACTGACATTAGTTGCCATTTGCTCCAGGTGGCGAGCCTGTGGATGCGGGAACACTTTCATAAATGCAATGTGATTAAAAACTTTGATAACCACTGAGTACATAGAACAAATCTGATTAAGATATCTCATCAATTGCCTTTGTA
>JAGKTI010015983.1:0-19885 GCA_018397915.1 Birgus latro
CGGTATGATCCATTGCACTCGACCGTCACGAAAGTGACGACCCGCGGTTGATATGACTGCCGTGTGTGGGATGATGTGAATAGCTGTATTAGTAGTAGTAGTAGTAGTAGATGTAGTAGTAACAGCAGTAGTAGAAGTAATTGTTGTTGTTGCTGTTGTTTTGGTGGCCTTAAACTCATCTGGACACAAACCTATTGGACTGCAGGGTGAAGTTTCCCTTCTCATGCAGGTCACTCTCCTCCTTCCAAGGGGATAGGGAAGGCGTTGATCAACGTTATTTAAAAGCCACCACATGAAGGTGTCCCAATCCAGCACTGATAGTAGTGGTAGGACTGTTAATCATTAAGATGGTGATCACTTAGTAGTTACCTCCACCTAGGAGGTTATGTTTTCCCCTGCATTTGTTTTTTTGTTTGTTTGTCTGTTTCTCTGTCTGTTAGCAGGATTACTCACGAAATTATGAACGGATTTTGATAAAATTTTGTGGAACAGTGGGCCATGAGCCAAGAAATAAATGTTAAAATTTGGGGACCGATCCGGGTCCAGAGTATCCCGCACAGTATCTCCAAAAAGTTCTCAATGAATTTCAATGAAATTTTGTGGAAAGGTGCATCATGGACCAAGAAAGAACTGATTACCCTTGGGGGCGGATTCGGATCCTATATCCATGGACCCGGATCCTAGATTACCGAAGAAGATATGAACGAATATTGACGAAATTTTATGGAATGGTGGGCCATGGGCCAAGGAAGAAATTATTAGCGTTTGGGGCGGATCCGGATCCGGAATATCCCGCACAATATCTCCTAAAGTTCTCAATGAATATTAATGAAATTTTGTGGGAAGGTGGGCCACGGACCAAGAAAGAATTGATTAAATTTGGGGACGGATCCGGATCCTTTATCCACAGATCCGGATCCGGGTCCTTTTTTAGTGGCAATTGCATTGGCGAAGGTATGCGCTTTCTTAACTGTTTCTAGTTGATCTATGAACATGCATGTTTTGGCGTTAAGTGTGTAGTACTTCATGGTCATACAAAAAGTGGATTGTCTGTAGTGACTCTTACAAGGTAAAATCCTGAGAATTACTCATAATTACCACTAACATCATAGCAATTATTGGATAAGTACAGCACCTAACCATTCCCACAGAATACAACACGCAACCATTGATGTACATTCAAGTATCTTAATCTTAATTTTTGCCAATCCGCCCCATACAAAGATGATATTTTTTTTCTGTTTCCACGCTTTTCCTCTCAGTTTAGGCAGAAAAGCGACCTAGCAATAAAGGAGTTAATGAACGCTATCGTTTAACTCTAATATGAATTATTCATCTGTTGGCAGAGAGAATTGACCAAAATAGCATCTTCGACCTGCAGGGTAAGGAACGATTGGAATTAAAGCCAGCATAACTGATTAGGAAAACTTCCCACCAAGTAGGACGGAAGGAAGGGAACAGTGGAAGAATTAGTTGGCTAGAAACTAGATTTCAGTAGATGAAACGAATATTGGAGCTTAACCCAACATTCATGGATAGTATGTTTTGTAGGTCAGGAAAAATCAGAAACACATTCAAGAATGACTGACCAGCTAAGCATCCAAGAAACATACACAAGACTACAATATGCAGTCGTTGATTTACAGATCCACGTCTCTGTTTCAATGATAGGTGCAACAGACATGTAAAGAAACACTATCTAGAGTTTTCGTGTCGTCCATAGTCAAACTTGGAACTTCTTGGAAGCGAGATGAGTGTCTTTCCAGCTACATCACTATCACCCTCCTGTGTATTATTTTTGTTCTCTCCGACAAGGAGAGTAGGTTTTCACCCCTGTTTATTTGTTTGTTGGTTTGTTTGTTAGCAGCATTACCTAAAAAATAAAAGAGCGATTTGGACCAAATTTGGTGGTCAGATAGCCCATGTCCCAGTGAACAATCGATTAATTTTTGAGGCCGAGGTTTGTTAGTCCGTTTGTCTGTTAGCTGGATTACTCAAAAACTAAAGAGATATTTGGACCAAATTTGGTGGGTAGATAGCCATGTCCCAGGGAACAATCGATTAACTTTTGGAACCGATCCGGATCGTATCACAGATTCTGGATCTGGAAAACACTTCTTGCAAAACCCTAGTCAGTGCTGAGAAAACCTAAATCGTTATGAAGAGTGGTTTGGAAATTACGTTGCCCTTGTAGAAGAGATGCGCTCCACTAAGTGCTCCTCTAGTTTGTTTAACAAGATGTATGCCATTCGAGCCATCGAGTGCACAAGATTATTGAAGCTGATAACCAATATATGTACAGTATTTGATTAGAGAAGGAAATGTGCGCCCTCCGCGTTGCTGCATGTGCATGAAAGTAAATACTCATTGTACATTTATTGAATACCTGACTTTGGTTCCTAGGTTCGTCTTTGAGAGCAAGCTGATTGTTAACCTAGGGTGTGTGCAGCGATGGCGATAAGGAGGGTGAGCGGGAAGGTGAAGGTATGTGATGAAGCAAGAACTACATAGGCACCACAAACAACAATTACAAGAAGAAAAATACCAGCAGATAATATAATAGTAGAGTAAAAAACAACAAAAACAGTGATCAAAGCGACGACACAATAACAGAAGTGACAACAGTCCTTAATGTAACTACAGTTACGGCGATAGCTCTCCTTATATGTAGAAAATGAGCAACATCAGTTTGAACAACGACAACCAAGACGACTCTGAGATCAGCAACTGTGGCAAAACAAATAATACAATAATCATCATGACGGAAATAACAGCGATGAAAGTCTTCATGACCACTCCTTATAATGTGGCCATAACGACTAGGAGCAAATTATTAATAATAGCGACTGTACCCTTCCATCCATAACAACAACAACAGCTACAGCAACAGCAACAATGATAACAACTTTATCAACAGTTCTTCTTGTCACATCAGCAACAGTAAGCCGTAATAGCAATAACAAGGATAGCTTTTCATACATCAAACAATATCAATGACTGAAACAAAAACACAAATTCTAAATACCAAGAGCGATGGGGAAAACAAAAAAGGAAAAACATACATACATACAATTTCATTCTCACCCATCCCTCAAGGCGCTATAACATCAGCACTATTAATTTAGGAACACATTATCATCTCCCCATCAGTACGAGACCTTCTATGCTATGTAAAGGTAGGTAGACTATTATATGATAAAATACTACATCATCGTACAAAAAATGCTTTATAAAACTGAAAAGCACGAAAAGTATGAATAAAACGGCAAAGATAACCAATTAGGATGGAGGCTGCTTCGGACTTTTCAGTACACAGGGTCTTTAATAGGCTGAAAAAAAAACTTCGGATGGTAGCTAAAAAGGTGTTAATAATTGTCACCTTATTCAGTGGCGTTAATTAGTATTGTTTATAACCTGTTCAGTGCGCGAGTTCTTTTCTAACTTAAATAAAATCGTCTGAAGTTGGTTAGAATAAAAAAGAATCGTCATAAAGGAAGGGTCAATATACTCGTAGACTGGACATCAGCAGCAAAGACTTTACGCCAGATGCATAAAATCGTGTGGGTTAACAAGACCATACAAACAAAACATATACTGGTACTTAAGGGGGATTGAGCCAGTAATAAGTGGATGGCAATGATGAGTGTGAATGTTGAAATACGGTTCCTCTGTTATAGTCATATGGTGATACTATGGTCGTACTGAACTCTTTACTTTATCTACTATGGCTGTAGTGATTATATTGCCCCCCCCCTCTTTTTTTCTTCTCTCTCTCTCTCTCAAAAGCAAAATATATCCATAAATATATATGTGCAGATAAAAAAAAAATAATCATCATCATCAACAATTCCCTATTCCATGGAAAAAAAAAAAAAAAGATTATAAAACAATCATTTTAATTTATACCGCAAACTTCAAAGTGGGACTGCAGTAAATTATTCAGGGCAAATCTGTATCCCATTTTACCAGCTCCCAATAAAATACAAACTTGCTCATGATTTTACCAATGGATTATCAATACTTTACTCTGAAATTATAATACAAAAGTTCATCACAGTACACAAAAGAATAATACTTATTTATAAGGCCTGGGTTCATGTAATTTACGTGAGAGTGCGTTGTGTGTTGCTGGGGAGTAGGGATCGTTGCTCAGTAGGGATATTAACTGCTTAACTGTAATGACGTACTTTCCTTATTAATCTGTCTACTGCCAGACGATGTTATTTCAATTTTATTCAACGTTTTTATTAAATTTCAGGCCAGAAGGACTGAAGGCAATACCAACTCCCCCAGTTCTAAACTTTCCCAAGCTGCGTGATCTCGTCTGGAGATAGCACGAAATAAAAGAAGACCCAATAGTGAAAGTATTAATGCCCAGAAAACATGCTAAATTCCTATCAGGAAGGGCTGTGAGATAGGTCGTTGCTAAGTAAGGATAAAACTGCCTATAAACCCTGCAACATTCAGAGAAGAATCGTCACTGAGAAAGTAAAGGATCTACCAGAATGCCCGATCAGTGAAGAACAAAGGTGAGTTTAGGAGGGCAAGAGCCTTTGAGTACTAAATATTTGCAATGAGGCAGTTGGTGGACGAGGCTTGTGAGAGGGATTATAAGCTATTTATAGAATTTATAAATCTGGATAAAAACACAGGGCAAGGTTAACAAAAAGGAAGTATGGAAGATTCTGTGTATATTATGATGAAGATGGTAAGCTGCTGAGTGTCTTTAGGAGCTCTCTCCTCTCTACACTCCTCTCTTCTTACTTCTCCCATCTTTACTATCAATTTTTATTACTCTTCTTTCTTTTCCATGTAGTTTTACATTATGTGACATGTCTATTGGTTTCCCGTAATCCAGGAAACCATTTAAAACTATGGGTGGTAATCATAATCAACCCATACGTGTTCCCGATGTGTCAGTAAGTGGGTTGGCGGAGGGTCAGTGCCCCCCCTTGTAAAAGAACCAAAGGTGGCGTCACACCGAGACATAAGTGGCCAACAAGTGAGCCAGAGAGAGACAGAGAGAGACGGGGGGGTAGGGAGGTGGGGAATAAAATGTGACGCTTCCAAGAGAACCCATATCCTAAACGAGCCGGCCGGTCACCCGCCCAGGTATTAGGGTCCAAAGCGAGAGAGGTGAGTCATTGAGGATGTGAGTCAGGTATTTTGGGTGCAGAGCAAGAAAAGGCGAGACTGTGAACATATGAGTCAGGTATTACGGTTCAAAGCATGAAATGGGGAGTTAATGAGGATATGAGTCAGGTATTGGGGTACAGGAGGACATGAGTCAGTCACTGGGGTTCAGAGAGAGAGACGGAAATCTAGTCAGGATATGAGTCATGTATCTAAGACCGTGACTTATGTGATTAGATGGAGAGTGGGGAGATGGCTACTTCGAGGGAGTAAGTGGTAGGGTGAGATCATTAATAGGAGAGGATATGGGCTGAGTAATTTTGGAGTGGTGACTCAAGGGACTCTAGATGGTCACATGAGAGTGGTGAGTCAGAGAAGATATGAGTCAGGTGTGTCTGATGGTGAGGCAGGGGATTAGGTGTCACGCAGGAAGAGAGGAAGATTGAATTAAATCTGAGGACGTGCTGTTTACACGTAAAGAAAATTGTGACAAGAAGTAAGTTACATTAAGGCGAAACAAAAGCGAACAGTATGGGAGGCAAGAGTGAGGCAGGATTTATACAGAAGTTTGTTAATGAATAAACGGAATTACAGCAGCAGGTAGACAGAAGTATGTTAATGAATAAACACAAATACAGCACCGTGTAGATAAAAGTTTGTTAATGAATATACAGAGATACAGCAGATTGAAGACAGAAGTTAAGTTATTTTCAATACGATTTTTTTTTAAAGTGATGTTTGGCGATTATTACAAGCAAAATGGATTTTTTAAAATACCTGAACAGAAGTGGCGGCGAGCATTACAGCCAATGGAATTAATCCCTATGGCTTCTCCCTCCAGTTCGAATTAAGTTATTTTGAATCAGTGAGAGCTTTGGTGGTTACTGGGCTAGAAACAGCGTTCCACAACCCCTGGGTGACACATGAAGGGGCAAGTTATTGGAGTGAATTGCGTTTCCTTTTACGCGGACGGTACTTATATGTTGTGGTGGAGGGAGGAAAGAAGTTGCGGATAACTTTGTAAAAAACAGTATAAAATGTCGATGGTTTTTGAGTGGCGGAATAGGGGTAAATCTGTAACACTGTAGGTATAGGTGATATATGCAACCCCAGGTGAAAAAGAAGAGGTAAACAATTGCCAAACTTAATTTTTATTAAGCAAAATACACAGGGAGACTCTTTAGTATTATGTGTGTGTGTTTAACGTGAAACAAAAATTAAACGATAATTCCTTACTTTCCCTTTAAAAGAAAATAATTACTTTGAAAAAATAGAATTTTTTTGAAACCGGTTAATGAACAAAATAATAATGAAATAAATTCTACCTGACAGTTCAAAATTGAGGCAAATACACTAGACTTCACATGGGAGGAGGGAAATCTGAGTAAACCTCTTGCATTCCTGAAATGGGATAATTGAATATTACTCTTTTTTATTGTGTTATCGTATTATAATATATATCATTTTTTACATTATGACTATATTATGTACCTTATTATATTTTTATATCATTACATTATTACAGTATAATATCATTATATTAGGTTAGATTATATTATCATTATGTTATGGGGTACATCCTAGCTCACTGCAGAACACTAAAAGTATGAGGGGTATATCCTACCCCACGGGGCATTCCAGGTATTCAATATTACCAACTAAGAGCAGGAAGCGACATGATCTCACCATCACACCTTGTCACTCACTGGCACTGACAAAGTCAAGGACGGCCAGGCTGATGTCGGTCCTTGTTCACGGCGAATCGTGAAATAACATCATAGCCTGGGGTACGAGCTACACCAGCATTCCTATTGAGGGTTAACGCTGGAAATTTTAGACCTGCCTATTTTGGTTGCACATGACTAGTATAGCTCCACTGATAAATGGATTGCACATTTTTTTTTTCATATATTCGGCAAAAGTGTTCCTTCGAAGTAAAAAATAAAAAAAAAAATACACTGGAACATATAGACAGTATCATTCACACAAATTCTGGTGAATATTATGTGACCAAATAACTGCGTGATTATACAGTTCACATATACATTTTTGTTAGTGCATATTGTGAGAAGTAGTATAACACAGGTGTCTACTTAGGGGACCAATTTTCCCCTATATATTTTACCCCTCGGACTTTTTCCCACAAGACTTATTCCTCCCTCCTCCTCCGGATATATTCTCCTCCTTGGCATATTCCACCCTGAACATATTCTTCCAGGACGTTTCCTTCCTCCTACCTCGACTGGTATGTGGCATTTACCCTGAAACTTAATTTAAAAATGAAAAATACTATCAATATCGCACTTCTTTCACTGTGCAACTGGATTTTAGCCTTTATATAAAGATTAAGCGATTTTATAATAATTAAATCACGTAGTATGTAAGAGTCAGGAGGAGAGGTGTGAAGGCAGATAGAGCAGGCAGCACCAACCGAACTGATCAATACCTCTTTTTTATTCTACATTCACCTCACGTGTTCTTCCACACTTTTTCAACCTTACACTCGTTACCCAATTTTTACCTTCTGTGTAATTTTTGTTTATTTTCCTCCCTGTTTTCTGTTTTTTTTCTTTTTACCCCATTTTAAGATTCTCTTTAGCCTTTTTCATTACTCTCCCTGTGTTCTACTTCCTTCTTCTCTTGCAGTGATTTATTTCTTTACTCTCTTCCTATACGCTTTTTATTTATTTATTTCTCTTATTTACTCCTTACATACCCCAGTGTTGTCTTTTCTCTTTCCCGTTCTTATATTTTCTCCTCTTTTTTGGGCCTTTCTAGATCCCTATCTCTTTCGATTCCTCTTTTTCTCCCACTTCTCTTTTCTTCTCCCCTCTTCTGTTCTTCTCCATTCTGTTCACCTGTTTGCTCTCCGTCTATCCTGCTCTATCCCCACTTTATTTTCTTGCTCTTTCTTCTTTTCCACAAAGGTACTTTTCCTCTGTCCCTTCAGTTTTTCCCTCCCTCCTCCTGATTCTCCCCTTTTCTTTTTCAGGTGTTCCCATATCCTATTACTTTCTTTTCCTCTTTTATTTACTTCTCTTTCTGTTTTCTTTCTCCACCTCTTCCTCCTTTTTATCTTCTCGTCCTTTTTTTCTCCTTTTCCTCATTCCTTCATCTCTTTCTCTTTATGTCCCTCATTTCCTACTCACCTTTTTCTCCTTCCTTCTCCTTTGACTCTGCTCTTTCCTGTTCCTTCTGCCTCTTCTGCCCTTCTGTTTTCTTTTATTCGTCTTCCTTACGCTTCAAGTATCTACCTTATTGTTTACCTGATCTATTTCTCCGTTTGTATGGTCACTCTGATCCATGGGTTCTGAACATGGAGGTATAATAGCGTGAAGGGAGCGTGAGCGCGCGGTTACTGAGACAGAGGGTGAAGCCAGGCCTGGAAGCTCCCCGCCAACTTAGTCCTGGAAAGAAGGGACAGCGGCGACTGGCCGTGATCCCGTACTTCCTTAAATTCTGTCACGATTAAGGACTGATTAATGATGTGATGGGTAAATACATTGACATTTATTTCATGAACATATCAAAGGGCACTCCGTGCATGAAATGTGCTTAGTGAAATACTTGGGCTTAAAGATACTTTCCAGTAGGTTAAGTTCTTAGATGAGTTTGATGAAGGATCCTTTAACCTCCTTAATAGTTAAGCAAAGACTTCTCACTAAAAATTCTCTGTGCTAACCAGAATAAAGATGGGAGATTACGGTGAAATTACACGTACTGTACAGTATATAACAGCTTTTATCTATACAGTATATGATAAGTATATTCCTACTGGTCACTAAAGAGTATGAGCTTTGTGTATGTTTGCCGACTTTTCATTTTGTTTTTAGATGACAGATTTGTTGAGAACAGCTCACCTGCATATGCATACCTTTCCTGCAGGTGTTTGTCATCAATACTATTATTTTAATTAGTAAGAACATGTGATAATTCAAGGGATCAGTTTCTATCATATGCTCAGACAGGCTAGGAAAAATTGACTTGGTAGTGAAATACTGAAGTAACTAGCCTGAAACAACTCTAGATAGTGTAGCATATGCATTACTTATGCCAGCTACTCTTTTCCTGAAAATTCCTTCACAAGTAAGACAGACCCTTATAAGATCCGCTGAAGGACAAACTAAGCAGCCTGTAGACTTCAGCTTAAATAGAGAATTTATGAGGTAGTCAATAGTGTCCATTAAAGCCTCCACGCAAGCTTTATACTTCAGAGATTTTTGCAATTTAAATACAACAAAACCAGCTATGTAAGTAACAATTTTGCTGGAAAAGAGAGATAAATGGTCAGAACTGGAAATGCAGGTGTATTCATCCTTTTTTGATACATCATTATCTTCATCTGAAACGCTATATTTTGCAGTGGTAGCGTTGATAACCTTTGTGGAGGGAGTATCTACATTGACATAAATAACATAGCTACCTGGGACTGTCAGTATGGGCACAGTTTCTAGTGGTAAACAGTTTCCACGCAGACATCTTGAATATCATTATGCACTAAAATCCTTTTATTGGCTTCAGTGTCTTGCTGAACCTATTTGTACACCCATATGCGGCACAAGAAACTGGCATGATGACCCAGATCGCAGGACAATTTTCAGCACTGAATGAGACATGGTGTACTGGCAAGGTAGTTTCTGCCAGGGCAAACATGGCGGTGCGCGTGGGATAGTGATTTCACCCGTGCCGTCTCCTTAACGATTATACCTCCATCGTTCTGAATCTTATTTTTTTTTTTCCGTTTACTCCCTGGAGTTGGAACTACCACTCATTTACTCACAGCTTACAAATACTGTATGCATAGCCATGACATGATGTTAAGAGAATTCACTTTGAAACAAATACTCTTTCCATTATAAATCAGCAAAAAATAATAGAAAGGCAGAAAAGTGTTTAATCGAAAGCTACAAAAAACCGCCAACCAATGTACTTAAAACATTATCTGTGTGAACTTTTACAAAAAATACATAAAAACTGCCATTTATTTAGGGGAGCCTTGTATCTGTGAATTATTTATCTTTATATTTCGGGCTAGTTCCATGCTGCCTTTATTGTCAGTTACATTTTCTTTCTTTCTTCCTTTCTTGTATTCATTCTTTCGTAATTGTGACAGGCACTTCTACCCTTCAGAATTAACTGATTCCGACCAAACTTGGACACAATGACCAGCCTATGACCTAGTTGTGTCTGCAAGGTTTTGGTTTGCTAGGCAAATACTCGTTGCCTGTCAACGACAGAAAACCCACTTTTTTCGTACTTTTCGCATTTTGAGCTGTAGAAACATTACTAATGTGTGTAGGAAGCTCTGACTTCTTTAGGCATAATCTTGAAGTGTGCCATCCAATTTTCCCCTCCCTCTAGTTTTTGAGTGGTGACCCTGCAAAGATTGGCCTCGGCATCCCTAGCAACCTGTACCGGTTTTCAAAAATATTCCCCTAGTTCCCCAGTGGTTTGATGGAATTGAATGAATGTTTGCATGCTTGTGGACATTAACCAATACTACAACTTTCTATTGTAAACCTGTGTTACATTGGCCAGGTCATGGGTCAAAGGTCATCAAATGTGAAAATGGTGAAAACAGCCATAATCATGACTATGCTTGCGTAAAATGCTAAGGCTCCGAAGATTATTATGCCACAGCCATGATTCTTGGGTAGAATGTTACACTGGAGAACCTCCATACAAAAATGACATTTAGTGTCGAAAATCACTTCCAGTCACTGGCAGTGCCACCTAGAATTTGTACCTCTGGTGGGCCATTCCATGAATATCAAGTTCCCTAGCTCCACAGTGGGCGAATGGAATCCATTGAAACTTTGCATCTTTATAGACGTTAATGATTACTACATGCGTACTTCGTGCATGCATGACCTTCATCCGCTCAGTCAGGGGTCAAAGGTCATCAAGTGCAGAAAATATGAAAAGCCCTAAAATTACGACCTTGCTCACGGAAAATACTAAGGCTCCGAAGATTAATAAACCAGGGCCATGATTCTTGGGTGGAATGTTGCACTGGAGTACCTCCAGATATAAATGACTTTTACTATTGGAAGTCACTTCCGGTCGCTAACAAAGCATTGTCCACATAGAGCAAGCCATCATCGCGTACCGAATTTTTACTATTTTTATACGCTATATTAGATGTCGTGCGATTGAAACGATCAAAGCGGCACCCCAAGTTGAAACGTTTTGAATGAACAGCATTATTTTTGCTCTTTTCTGTTGCATGATTTTGAAATATATGGCATTTTATGGAACTTGATATAAGAGAGAAAGCCTTCAAATTGGAGGTAGTATTTTTACCATTACCTCAAACTTGGCTCTGATACCTGCTTTTGGTGGGTGCCTTATGGGCATGAAAATGCGTGGGCAGGCACATGGAAATGCCCCTACATCCAGCACTGAGAAATAAAGGGTTGTACTTGGCCTGGGATCATAGCCAAGCTGTTGGCAGGGGTAAGGGGTAGTACTTCGCATTAGAAGGATTCAAAGCGTACCTGCAGTTCCTTAAGTTTGTGTGGCTGTCTCCTAGCAGCATAATTCTTCCCAGTTTTTGTCCCACCTTGCTTTTATTAACATAAGAAAGGTCTCTCCGACAGTTGAGGTTTGTTAATGCTATATACAAACCTTCCAGTTCAATGACTGTTTCCTACACTAAACTAATTCGTCAGGGGATGGTAAGAATGATATAAAAAAGACATCCCTGGGCTGGGTCGCTGTTTCAGGCCGAATGAAGTAATTTTGTTTTTTTCATTGCAATTTTCTCCCAGTTCTCTCCAAAGTAAAGGAGATCTGAGGTCTGGAGAAGTTGTGCTGATAATTATATGATAGTGAACTGGCGTCTCTCTCTTCCTTTCTTACACACACACACACACACACACACACACTTACTCTTAGCTACATTTAGTACTACATATGGACATACACATATGAGCAATCCTATTTACACACACACACACACACACACACACACACACACACACTAGTACCGGACGCATATTTCCCTTCCGGATTACGGTTCAGCACCACCGCCCTCTCTCAGGCAGTCCTAGTGGGACTGTTTAACGTTAGGCTAGATATAGATAATTTTGCCTGGAAAACACAATGAGCATATTTCCGAGAAAAACTTATGGTTATTTTTGAAACGACACGACGAGCGTCTTTCCAGGCTGACGTTTCCTAGTGGTGGTTCTCAACAGTAACACAGAAGGGAAATATGCTTACCGGACACCACCCTACCCAGTTCCACCCCATCCTTCAAATTGTCCTGACACGATGATAAGTTTGTGGTCTCAGATTTAGAGAGTCTGGCGAGGGAGTATTAATTAACTGTCTTGCTCTGGACATCAAACTTTCAATTTCAGTATCATATTTAACTGAGTTCTTTCTTCCAGCTCATGTGAGGTTATCTGGTGTAAAGGGTTAGCGGTATGAGGGGGAGTTATGGAAGAAGTGGAAGGAAGGCGAGGCAAAGGAAAGGTTTAGCTAGAAGGAGAAAAAGAAAAGGGAGGAGGGAGTGAGAAGAGAAGGATGTGCGAGGCAAAATGGAGGGATGGGGTGAAATGGAGCAGGGAAGGAGCGGAGAGAGAGGACTTGGCAGAAATAGAAGGGAGCGAGGGTTAGATGGAGAGAAAAGAGGGGGAACTGGAAAATAAGGAGAAAAAGAGAACTGATAGATGAAAGGTTACATATAAGATAAACGGAGGTGGTTCAGAGGGAGCAGAAAGAGAGAAGATGGAAGAAATGAGATTATGAGATGCGGGATAGAAGGGGGTGATGGGCAGGAAGGAATAGGATTATGGTGATGAAGGAGAGAGAAGGGTAACAGCAGAAGGAAGAAAAGGAGATGAGGTGATAGGGGATGAAAGGGGCGGAAGCAATGAGTCAAAAGGAGGTGAGAGATGATGGGGGCAAGAAAGAAGAAGTAAGGGGGTGAGGGAGGAGAGAAACGAGTTAGATAAGGGCGAAGGCAAGGGGAGGAACGAAAGGAAGGGACTGAGAAAAGAGGCAGACGATTGGAAGAACAAGATAGGGAGGGAGTCAGTTAATGGAAGGAGGGAAGATGGAGAGAGAAAAAGGGTAAAATGAAGAGGAAAGGAGGATGCAAGTTGGATGGGAACATGAAAACTAAGCGTAAGAAGTGACGAAGCAAGGTTCAAGGCGATGGGGCATACGAGGTGGCGAAATTGGTTTGTGGAAGGCGAGAAACTGGTGACAGAAGTAGAGAAAACATTGCTAGTCAGACTATAGGGTCAGGGAAGGGAAGGATGTGAGGTGCGGAAAGGAGAACGGCTCTGTGGGAAGGGAAGAGGTAAGATAAAGGAGGGAGGGAAGGGATGAGATGGGAAGGGAAGTGGGTGAGGAACTGAATGAAGGAAAGGGAGGTGACCTGAGAGAGTGAGGGAGGGAGGGAGGGAGGGGATAGGAGGGGCTGTTAATGGAGTACTTTTTTTGCTTCTGTTTTGCGGACTCTCATTAGCGGCAATATAGATTTTTAATTAGAGCTTTCTTCGCTCTAAAGGTAAATGAGAAAAGTTTTCTTGTACAAGAAGTGATGGGTTTTTGAAGAGACTTATTCTGCAAGTGCGTTTTGATGGATAATGATCCTGTAATTTATCATCATCACAACAATTAATTTCACCATCGCTATCACAGTTATCATTGGTACTAACACCATGGCCATTGTCACTGCGCCTATCACCATCACTTCCACCACCATCATCATCATATATCACCCAGTATCACCACCATCTTTATCATCATCACCACCACAGTCACAATCTTCTCCGTTACAAACTTCACTACCACTCCTTGTTTGCCCTCATTATCATCACTACATTACCATCACCATAAATACTCTCATGATCACCATAATCATCAACCCTAAACTGTTACAGTATCACTGATACCATGCTCTAGGCACTCCCCTTAACTAGATGGAATTGATTGGTGTTTTCCAAAATAATATGGTCGAGCTGCAATGAACGTGATAGACGGCAGGTTCTACACACTCAGTCTGTTAGGACTCTCGGCTAGGTACATTATTGTCTGGCATTAGCTGCAAAAATATGTAAGGGTTGTTCAGACCATGTGATGGTTATTGGGATGGATATATTCGCTAAAGTGATAACTGGGAATGCTCTCAAGATATCTATCCATCTATCAATAGCCATAAGCCTTAATCCTGCAAGGGGTGGCCTCAAACAAATTGCCTCCATGTCACCCTGTCCCCTGGCATTTCGCTGCCCTTGCACCAGCTCACACACTCCTTTCTCATATACCTCTCCATGCCATCCCTCCACCTCATCCTCGGTCTCCCCCTCCCCCTCTCCCCCTCCACCTCGCTCACATACACTCTCCACGTTCGTCTCTCGCTCTGCATCCTCTCCACATGGCCAAACAACCTCAAAGTATTTCTCCTAACGCTTTCTCTCACATCCACTTCCACACCACAACGCTCCATCACTTCCTCATTTGTTAGTCGGTCTCACCATGTAAGTCCACATGCTTCTCTCGGTTTAATAACTCATTTTCACTGCTCACTTTTGACTTGTGTCCTTCCAACAAGATCCAAGCTTCGCTTCACTACGTTAGAGCGTGTATCACAATATTATCATGCAGCTACTTTTTTACGGCCATCCTCACTTCCCCATGTCTTACCATTGCTTTCACTGAACAAACAATCTTTCTTCCCTGCTGAACACTTTCAAGCACTTCATCCTCTAAACTTCCATCCTTACTCATCACACTACCCAGGTACTTGAATGCACTCATATTTTCCTTTTCCTCAACATCCAGCATCACTGTGCATTCAGTGACTTCACTTCTCTCGAAGACCACAACTTTACTCTTCCCTACATTCATCTTTAGATTCCATTTCTTACACATTCATCCAGACTCATTCAGTAAGCCATGCAGTTCCCCTTCATCTTCACTTAAAAATGCACCATCATCTGCAAACAACAGAAATGGAAGTTTCCTAACACTGTCCTCTCACACTGGGGCCGCTGCAACATCCACTGAGCTACCTTGTATCTCATTTATAAGTCCATCCATATACAGGTTGAACACCATGGAGACATGACACATCCTTGTTTCAACAGAACATTTAGATAGAAAAATTAACTCAGTTGACTAGCTATCCACGCGCAGTGCAGCCCCAGCACTCTCATACATACTTTTCACGGGATTCAACAGTTTTTCATTCACTTCATTTATATTTAATACTTTCCACATTCCTTTTCTATCCATTCGGTCATATGCTTTCACCAAAACCATGAAGACAGACAAAAACAGCTTCTTTCCCTTCTCTAGAAAATTTTCCACTAAAGACATTAGGACGAATATCTGATCCGGACATCCTCTTCCCTTCCTAAAATCTCCTTGTTCTTCTCCATCTAAATGCTCTGTTGTTTCCCCTATTTATATGTAAGTATCCTACCAGACACTTCCTCATCCATTCTCTCGGGATTTGTCTTGGAAAGAACATATTCCATTTCTTGTGAAATCTGCTTCCAAGAGATTAGGTGTGCTAAGCCGATTCCGAACTTTCTTTACCCCTGCACAGTTGTTGACCTTGTACACGGGTTTTATTCGCCCGTGTATGGAGTACAACTCTCATGTGTGGGGAGGCTCCCCACATGCAGCTCTTCTCGATAGGGTGGAGTCAAAGGCTTTTCGTCTCATTAACTCTCCTCCTCTTACTGATTCCCTTCAACCTTTGTCTCTTCGCCGCGCTGTTGCATCATTATCTCTCTTCTATCGCCACTTCAACGGTCACTGTTCCTTTGAACTGTCTGCTTGCATCCCTCCACCTCTACGACGGGCACGTAGTACCCGTCTAGCAACAAACTCTCATCTCTTTTCTGTCCAACTCTCAAATGCAAGAGTTATCCGTTACTCCCAGTCCTTCATTTATGAATCTGGTCAACTCTGGAACTGTCTTCCTCTGTCTGTATTTCCTACTTCCTATGATCTCCAGTCTTTCAAACGCAGTGTGTCCAGGCATCTCAAAATGAACGGATCTTGAATTTGGCTCTCTTTTGTATTGTTTTTGCTTTTTCTTGGGAGGAACAGTATGCAGGCCTGTGGCCTTTGGTTCCTTCTTCCTTGCATAAAAAATAAAATAATAAAAATTCTACTACTACCTCTCCCATATGTATCAGCATTTCACCACATACCCAGTCAGTTCCTGGGGCTTTCCCCATTTCGACTTTCTTCGCTGCTTCCAGTACGTACTGTCCATCCTACTGTTCTCTTCCTTCCATCTCATCTCCTTTCTTCTCTCAGCCATTCCCCAACTACTTATATTCACGTTACATTCATTCTCTATGTTCAAAAATTCCTTAAAGTGCTCCCTTCACATGCTCATTTTTTTTTTTTTTTGCTTCTCCACTAGCAATCTGCCATTTTTATCTTTCACTTCCCTACTACCTTCTTTATCACCCTGTCTAACTCTCTTTATCTCCCTCCAGAAATTTTCTCACATTCCCTTCAATTTACACTCGAATTCCATCCAAACTCCTCATGCACTCTCTCTCTCTCTCTCTCTCTCTCTCTCTCTCTCTCTCTCTCTCTATTACTAATCTTTTCACCTCGCTCTTTTTCTCCTCATATAACTGTCTGTTCTGTCTCTCAGCTTCCTCCATGCCTCTGTTTCCCATCTATTTACTGTATGCTTTGTGTGTGTGTGTGTGTGTGTGTCAGTCACAGCTTCCCTCACCTCATCGTTGCACCACGCCTTTCCTTGTTTCCCTTTTCGTCTTTTTTCAACACACACCACCTCACACGCTGCACAGATTTCTTTCGTAAATACCTTGCACACATCTGCCACATCCCCCTTGTGCTCCAAATCATATTTACCTAATCGCTCCTCCACTTCTCTCTAATATTGTGTACATATAACAGGGGTTAATGAAGAGATTCTACCTCTTCGGTTTGCATAAGCTGATGAAAGTCGCTGATAGTGGCAAGAATAAAATATCTATGAGTTATCCTAGGAAACACACTGACGAGGAGATTGTATATATGTGAGGCTGAAGCGAAGAGTGGAAAGGGTGAGACTGAGGATGAAGTGGTGGGATAGGATGGTGAGGTATATGGATGAAGGTCGTTTGAGCTAAAGGGAAGGCAGCCTGGAAATTGGTTATGGGTGATATGGATACGTTTCATTCGCGGTCACCCCCTCCAAGACTAAGGCTCTTGACTATAGATAGATAGTGAAGTGGATAAGGGAACGAAATTGTACAGTACGATATTGAATTTCAGCGCAGAACATGCCATGAATGAAATGTTAAATCATCAACGAGTCAACGGTGCGATTCTCTGACATTTTCATCATCAGTTCCCTGCCATAACTAATATTTGTTTATGCAGGTAGAACTGGATTTGAAGGCTTGGCACTGGCATTTATTTGCCTTCCTGTATGCCAGCCAGTATAGGATATTTTTCATCGTAACTAATGTTTTTCAGCAGGAATATGACACATACGCAAACTCTACACTCGTATTGCCCTAACTGGAAAAAAAAAATCCGGTAAGCTACTAATCATATGTCGAGACAAGGCCTAGGTTAGAAGAAAATTGTTGATCATGAGGAGTTTTGTCTACCACATTATTCTCGCTGCCTGAGTTCACAACCAAGCTGCAAAAAATCACCTTGATGTAGGAAGAACAAAATGAAAAAAGTAATTACAGTGAAGGACTTAATGCATTCATAAAAATGTTAAAGTGAAAAAAAAAGTCTACGACACAGTACTGCTTGGTTTTGCCCCACATCCCGTACGTGAAATGGCAGGTTAAATAAAACTGTAATGAGGTATTAAGACTAAACTACAGGGGAAATGTGGCTACTGGGCAAAACAAAAAATAGAGGGTACAGTATTTCCTGGTCCCACCACAAATGGCACATGAATTAAATGTCAAAATATCAAAGTCTTCCTCCGGAAACGCACACGCACGCACACGCACACACACACACACACACACATACACACACACACACACACACACATACACACACACACACACACACACAAAAGAAATAGAAAAAAATACAATTTTTGGAAGCTGTATATACTCTTATTGTTTCTAGGCACATTTTTTTTTAATCCACCCTACCCATTGGCGTATTTTGTACAGTACTTAATTCTTGCAACCTCGAGACAAATTTAATTAGCCTTCGAAAGACATCTTGTTGTGACGAGGTAATGATGACAACCTGTAACCCGTTCAGTCTAAAAAGTATACTCAGTAAAAGCGTCTGAAGGTAGTGGGACTAAACTATTAATTAACACGTTGTCTGAGTGAATAGGTGATTTTTTTTTAGTACGACGACTTCTTTATTTTACTATTCATGATATCTCCAGACGATTTTATTCAACTCAGGATGAATTTTTGGAAATGGCATGGCTAGATTACAGCCTTCCTAATCCTCATCGCTAAAAGAAGGTTCTAGCTTTAGTAACATTGGCAGAAGGTAGGATGACTGAACCAGAAGAACCTGTCATCATAGAAATGAAGAGGCAAAAGACTCTGCGGTATTCAGTTGCCATATGTCCCCATAAAATTCATCATCATCATCATCATTATCAACGTCATCATCATCATCTCCATCGTTTTTTGTCATCATCATCATTATCATCACCATCATCATCCTTATCACCATCATCATCATCTAGATCGAACGAAAGGGAGAACCATGATTTGGGGAGAAAAAGTTCCTGAATAAAATACCATCAGCAAGCCAGTCCATAAATACCATCATACTCATATTCAAGGTCATTCATAGGGTGCTTGTTAAATTGCTTCCACTTGCCAGTTTTTTAATGCTTCTGGAACGGTTCTGTCTGTCATCATTGTCTACCCTGCTTAAATCTGAAGAAAACATTATCACTAGCACATTTATGGTAAGCAAAGTAAATCTGGTGCTGGAGAGGAAAATACTTTATTTGCAAATGCTCTCTCTCTCTCTCTCTCTCTCTCTCTCTCTCTCTCTCTCTCTCTCACTGGGATAAAGGGAGGCGGTTTGATCCATTGATCCATAACTAGACTATCTGCTGTAAAAATAGAATTACTAAAGATTTAACCAACTTCTGGGTGGTGAAGGGTGGTGGTAGGAAACAAACAAGGCGATTAAAGGCTTTGTTGGCAGGGCACATTTGGGGTGGCAAACCTCAAATCAAATATTTCCTGTAAGAATTACAAAAGAAAACACGAAGGAAAAGACAATAGCTACTCGAGCTTTTACCCTTTACCTGATATCTTCAAAACCACATAAAAACAGCTACAGAGGATAACATGACATCAAGGCTACAACTTTACGCATTTTGTGTATAAGAGTACGGTAGTAACCGAGGAAAATTAGATAAACTGGAACTGCAAACGCGAACAGAGGAGAAAACGGCAATCGTTAAAGTATAGTCAGAGTTGAAGATACATTGAAAAACAGAGAGCTTTAACTGAAGAAAAGTGCAAGTAGGCCATAAGATAAATGTAAACAAAGCAAAACCAGACGATATGTAAAAAAAAAAAAAAAAAGGCATAAAGTACGAGAAAGAGGAGAGAATTGTGAAAGGTGATAAGCTATCAGACATAACAATGAAGGAAGACTGGCAGTGATAGAGTGAGAAGGGGTAGTAGGGACGGGATATCTGAAAGAGAAAGATGATGACAGAGTGCCGGGGAGGGTGAGCAGAATAGGAAAGCGAAGAGGGACATGAACCGGAAGGAGGGAGGGGAAGGGAATCATTGGC
>JAGKTI010015984.1:0-19884 GCA_018397915.1 Birgus latro
GGGGGAGAGGGAAAGAGAAGCCGAGGATGAGATGGAGGGACGTAGTAGACAGGTATATGAGAGAGGGGGATGTAAGTTGGGGGAAGGGCAACGATATAGCAGAGGATAGGGCGACATGGAGGCGATTTGTTGTGGCCACCCCATAATGGGATGAAGGCGTCTGGCTATGGATAGATAGATTTTTTCACTCAGTCCTCCCAACATACCCTCTTACCATTGCACCTCGAGTATGACTTTTATATACCATACTGAATCCACAAATTCTGTCTGACTATTTATCTCATTATCCATAGCCAGACGCCATAATCCCGTAAGGGGTGGCCACAAACAAATAGCCTCCATGTCGCCCTGTCCCCTACCATTTCGCTGCCCTCCCCCCAGCTTACACCCTCTCTCTCATACACCTCTCCACTCCATGTACACTGTATATTGCACAATCTGGACTTTTAATTCACACTGGCTGTTCGTTTACCTCCCCACCCCCTATCCTGGACAAGTAACACAGCCAACAAAGCCAGTTTCTGTGGCTGAGTGAGGATTCCAAGGTACAACAGAGAAACCTAGGCAGCTGTGTTAGTTTCCATGAGTGTATCAGAATTACACTGAATGGGAATGTGATCGAGGGAGCTGTGTTAGTTTTTATGAGTGGGTCAGACCAGCTATCAGAGGAGCTATTTTATTTCATTATTATTTTTTTTTTTTATGGGTGGGGTCAGGGAAGCTGTGTTAGTTTTTATGGGTGAGTCAAAAGAGCTGTGTTTGTAGTACTAGTAGTTATTGTTGTTGTTGCCTAGGCAGTCTGGCCAGCAGCCCCGAGTCCCTAAAGAAGGCCACAGCCGAGACCGGGCTTTCCCACAGAGCTCTCAAGGAGTGTATGTTGTGTTGTTGGCATAGGTGATTGTGTGCAATGCAGTCTTGCATAATGTGCTTAATAATATGGGGTGCTGTGTTGCATCCTGGACAGGCGTCAGCAACGGAGTCATCCAGCTTCTTCTGATACTTAAGAGGGCTGGATGATGCCCAAATCTCAGCCTGGCCAGGTGGACCCTGTCCTCACAAGGGAGATAGGATTCAGAAGGATGGATATCAGGAGGCCGTGCATGCAGCTGTGTGTTGTCTTTGAGTGACTGAATGGAGCGGCGAGTGATTTGAGCATGGATATGCTTCTGGAAGCTGGTCTGAGGCGGGCAGGGGGGAAGAGATGACAGTATCTGTGTATTATATCGTGTGCTGGGTGTTATTTGATGTTTCTTGGTGTGTGTGGATGTGCTGCCATGTAGTGTAGTGGATGTTGTGGGTTTGTGGAGGCTGCAGCGAGAATTTGGGTGCCTCTCATGTCTAGATTATCCTTGACTTTGAGGACTTTGGTTTCTTGGTGTAGGTGGTGTGTAGGTGTAGTAGCTGTGCAGCCTGTGATTATTTTTAGGGCCTTGTTTTGTATGGTCTGAAGAGTGTTGTAGTGTGTTTTAGTGAGGTTAGGAGCCCAAGCAGGGCTTGCATAATTCACCACTGAACGTATATATTGTTTGTATACCGTGGTGGTGGTTTCTTTGTTGTGTCCAAATGTTGTATGGGCAAGTGACTTCAAGGCATTGAGTCTAGGTGTTAATTTATTTTTAATGTTTGTGATGTGTTGTTTAAATGACATTGATTTATTGCATTTTACATCAAGGATTGTGTGTGTGTGTGTGTGTGTGTGGTAGGGGAGTGTTGTCTGGTGAGGTGTGGAATGTGACTGTGTTCTGCTGTCCAGTTGTGAGAAGGGTCACTGTAGATTTGGTTGGGGCTATTGTGAGTCTGTTTGTGGTGAACCATTCGTGTAGTGTGTTGAGGTAAGGTTGGAGGATGTAAGCAGCTGTGTTTGCGTTTTGGTGTGTACATGTAAGTGTTATTTCGTCTGCATAGGAAGCTGTGTATATCTGTGGTGTGTGGGGTGTGGGTATGTAGTGCATGTATAAGTTAAAGAGTGTAGGGGAGAAAACAGATCCTTGAGGGTTGCCGTTTGTGAAGTTTCTGATGTTCAATGACTGACCGGCAAAGGTTACATGTGCACATCTGCCTGCTAAATAGTTTACCAGCCAACTTTTTGTGTTATTGTGCATGTTTGTGTTGAATATTTTGTTTGTGAGGTTGTGGCGGGGGATGGCATCAAAAGCTTTACTAATGTCTAGTGTGACAAGAAGTGTTCTGTGTGGTGGCCTAGCTGAATTCATGCCAGCAAAAACTCTCTGTGTGAGGTCTGTAAGAAGAGTGTTTGTGGAGTGTAGTGGCCTAAAACCATGTTGTGATGGGGCTAGGGGATGTGAGGTTTTACTGGGCGGTGTGAGGAAGGTAATGTGGGGTCTTTGTTGGGTTTGGGGATAGTGGTGATAATGCCATGCTTCCAGATGTTGGGTATTATGTTGTGTGAGTTGCTGTAGTTTGATATGTTGGTGAGTGCTTGTATGCCTTGTGGTCCAGGGTGTTTAAGGTGTATGTTGCTTATGTTGTCTGGTCCACAGGCAGATGAGTGCTTGAGGTTGCTGATGATGTGCTTCGTCTGGTTGTAAGTGAAAGGTGTGAAGTCTGGGTCTGTGGGGAACTGTCTCTTACGTCGGGATGATACGTCTGTCATCACGATGGGGGTTTAGATGGCTGACATGTGAAAAGTGATTGATGAGAGCGTTTGCGTGTTGTTTGTTTGAAGGTATGGTGTCTGTTATTGTGATGGCAGCGTGTGATTGTGTAGTGTTGCGTTGGAGAGTGTGATGCTGTTTAGTGTTTTGTAGAGTTTGCTGGTGTTTGTTTTGTGATCAAGTGTTTGGAGATAATTATTCCAATATAGTGTTTGCTGTTTGATATTTTATTGTTTATCTGAGTGTTGAGTTCTTGTATTTGTTGTACAGTGTCTTGTGTATGGGGTGTTGGGGAGTGTTGTAGTGTGTCCCGTTGTCTGATGAGGCCTTGAATTTCTGGTGTGAAGTTGGAGTTGTGTCTTTTTCTGTTGCCTCTAGGGATGTGTCTTTTGTCTGTGTTTTGTATAATTGTATTGAAAGTGTGCACAGCGGTGTTGATGTTTGTGTTGGATGTACTGTTTAATGTTTCAAAGTGTTGTTCTGTTTCAGCTGTGAAGCCTCCCACTTGGCTCTCTTATAATTAGTGTATGTGTGTCTGTGGCCAGCTGGGGTGATTCTGGTTTTGGTAGTGATGATGATCGGGAGGTGGTCAGAGCCAAGGGTTCTGACCACTCTCCAGGATGTTGTGGGGGCGAGGTTTGGGGAGCAGAAGGTGATGTCTGGGGATGATGGGAGGAAGAGGGCTTGGTGTGGGATATGGGAGTGTTGATGGAGAGTGTTGAGGATGATAAGATGATCTGTTTGGGTTTGTAGTACCAGCCCTCTGTCTGTGTCAGGGTTGTTGACATGCCAGGCCGACGCATTGAGGTTGAAATCACCACCCAGGATGATGTTGGGTATGTCAGTGATGTGGTGTATTTGTGGAGAGTAATTGTGTGGTACTGTGGGGGATGATTGGGGGGGAATGTATGTATTGGTGACCGTTGTGTGTGAAACGTGTAGACAGACAGACAAATATGAGGAAATGAAGGGCCGTTGCTGTATTACGAGAGAGGTGAGTGGAAATGAGTGGAGTTATGTGGAGAGACAGGCAGAAATATGAGGAAGTGAAGGAAAGTTGCTGGACTGACGTGGCTGTGTTGGAAAGCATTAGGAGAAAATTTTAATATCTTAAGGATGGTTTGGCCATGTGGAGAGAATGGAGAATGAGAGACTGACTAGGAGAGTTTATGTCAGTGAGATGGAGTGGGCAGGGAGAAAGAGACCGAGGATGAGTTGGAGTAATGGGGTGGAGAGGAAGGTGGAGAGAAAGGGACAGACCGAGGATGAGATGGAGTGGAGAGGTATTTGAATGACGGGGAATTTGAACTGGGGGGAATGGCAGACTGACGGTACTGTGAGATTTGTTTATGTCCACCCTTTCCGGGATTAAGGCGAGTAGCTTTAAATAAATAGACAGTTAGATATTGCCTAATGCCTTTATAAAACATGGCTATACTCCTTTCACCTTAACTTGGCCTGGATTTTCGTCCTTTTGATGCTTATTTCACGAAGCTCACTGGTAGAAAAAGACAATCCTACAGCTGTACATTCTTTCCGTGGCGCTTCTTCGTGACTGGCATCATATTCCTGAGTAAAAGAGTATAGCATAAATAACCTCTAGAAAAAGGTAAAGTAACAAGGCTAATTATTTAACAACTTTATTTATTTATTTATCTATCCCTATCTATCTGCCTGTTATCTGACGCCTTCATCCCATAAGGGGTCACCTCAAAGATATCGCCTCCACGTCCCTCTGTCCTCTGCCTTTTTTATTTTAATGTGCCTTCACAGCCTGCTATCAAGGCCCAGCAGTCCTCCTACATACCATACACCTCCACATGTCACCACTTCGGCGCTAACACCCACCGTCCATACTGAATACATGCTAGGGCTGTCTCATACAGGACTGGTGTATTGGTATTAGCAGGGGTATTTTTACGACATGTCGGCGGGTCTTCTGGTAGATCAGTAAAGCCTGCCTCATGAAATTCAAATCCTCAAATTCTTCCCTGCCCTAGCGGGATTCGAACCTGTGTTCATTAGGACTGCAGCTCACCTCCACCGATTCAGCCACCGCCTCCCCCCGACTATCCCCATCCCTCATGTATCTTTCCACTCTATCCCTCCATCTGATCCTTGGTCTCCGCCTCCCCTTCCCCCTCCACCTCACTCACACACACCCTCCTGGTGTTAAGTGAAATACTATGAGATGGTTTGGCCAGGTGGACAGGTGGAAAGAACAATGAAGACCAGCACCAAGTCGCAATATGGCTGTATGGCACTACGGCAGAAGGGAGAGGCAGAAATTATATTAAATATATGGTGTGAAGAGCAGTAAGTCACAATATGGCTGTATGGCACTACGGTAGAAGGGAGAGGCAGAAATTATGTTAAATATATGGTGTGAAGGGCAGTAAGAAAAGTGATAATATTGGAAACAGAAACAGTTTAGGAAATCAGACAGCAGTGGCAGCAGACGCAGTGAGGAAAGGAAGGGGAAAGCTGAGAGACGGTGTTGAAGCCAAAAGAGGTAAAGATGCAAATAAAGTATAAAACAATATACAGACCCCTGCCTGGATACGCTCCGGTTGATAGCCCCGACCCAAAATTAAAATTAAAGTTGGAATCAAGGAATCCTCAAAAGCAATATAAAACAGTAAATAATTTATAGACCTAAAAGTCAATAACAGTGTGAAGAGAGGGGCTGAGGGTCGTGGATTATTAAATGACCGTGAGTTAGGCGGGTGTGGCCCAAGCGAAGACGAGCAGATGATTGGTGTGAGTTGACGTGTACCAGGGAAATTTGTTGCTAACCTGCAGGCCCCATGAAGACTGCCAGCGTTCACAGAAAAGATGAGTCGGAAGAGGAAAGTAACCAAGAACAGGAATGGGGCGGAAAAAGGACCTAAAGGAGAAACAGAACGTGCCAGCGAGTCATCTTTTTTCAGTCATCCCGATATGGCTTGGAACCCAGATGAAGCGAACTGACTTTTACCGAACAGGCTGCTGGAACATTCACTCCTAAATTTCGGTGATTAGAGGACAGGAGAGTGACAGGACATACGTGAGAGGAAAAGGAAGCAAGGAGTACCTGGAGGAAGGAGAGACTTAGAAGAAGGGAGGAAAGAAGGGCAGACTACAGCAGGATGCCCAGGGAGGGAGGAACACTAGCCGAAGAGGATGACTAGGAGGAAAGGTGAAATTTGGCCACGTTGAGAATGTAGAATGAGAGACTGACTAGAAGAGTGTATGTGAGTGTGCTGGAGGAATAGAGAGGGAGGAGGAGACCAAGCATGAGGTGGAGGGACGGAGTGGAGAGATACGTGAGGCAGGAGTGTGTGGGGTGGGGGCAGGGCAGACAAATAACAGAGGACAGAGTAAAGTGGAGGCGATTTGTTGGATAGATAGGTAGACAGAGAGACAGACAGATAGACAGACAGACAAACAGACGGACAGATAGATATTCAAATGAAGTCAAATCACGTAAAAAAAAAAAAAAATACATACCGTCTGCAGTTGCGCCATCTTCCCAAAGCCGGTGTCTGATCAGCTGCTGTTTTGGCGGGAAAGGATGGCGTCTGCAAATGAAAATAAAATGGAAAGCCGTTCAATTGGAGCTGGAGAAGGAAGAGAGGTGTTGAACTAAAAAAAAATAATAAAATAAAAAGGAAATGCAAGGGTTTATGTCCAGGCCCCCCCCCCCCCCCCGTCTCTCTCTCTTTCTCTCTCTCTCTCAACTTGTACAATCGCCATCTCTCCCTGTCCATGGCTGGGATGTAACGATAGATTTACGCTAGAAAATGATGCTAATCTCGAAGAAGTGCTGTGGTTAGGATTTAGAGCCTTGAGTCTCCTTGGTTACTAAAGTCCATGTACTCTAACGTGGCCTATAATTGCCCTCACTACATATTGAATGCTGAGATAAACACTAAATGCGATGCTAGTCACGAAGAAGTGAAATGGAGATGATGTATAGGCGTTAATGAGTCTCTGGCTACTATATTCCTGTAACAGATTAATACGTGAGTCATGCAAGTCACGAAGAAGTGCTATGGAGATGCTGTATAGCCGTTAATGAGTCTCTGGCTATATACCTCTAGATTAACACTTGAACGTCATGCTTACCCCCCAAATGTTTGTTTCAAAATTGGTTAAATAATTACTGAGCTGGTCAAATGTGGAGAGTGGAGACATTTTTTTTTTTTTTTTACATATAAGGAAAGGTCGCCGAGGAAAGAATATTTTTTAAACATTTTTTTTTATATATGTACATATTTAGAGGAGCAAATTCAAACTGCCCTTCACCCATAGACCCGTGGCGAGGGGGGGGGGAGGGGATTTGCCTACACTCCTGCTACTGGTCTATCTATCCATCTGTCTATCTATCTATCTATCTATCTATTGCCAGACGCCATAATCCCGTAAGGGGTGGCCATTTGACTTTGAGTTATTTGTTTTACGGGGGGGGGGCACTAACCCTCCACCAATCCACTTGTTGACACGCAGGGAGCACGTATGGTTTGGTTATATGGTTACCACCCAGCGTTGTAAATGGTTTCTTGGCTTACAGGAAACCATTTGGCTTGTCACTCAATGTAAAGCCACCTGTAAAGGAAAGAAAAGCAATAAGAAGTGACAGGAAAGATGGGAGAAATAGGAAGAGAGGAGGACAGGCATAGAAAAAGAATGATAAAAGCTAAGGAAGAAGTAGGCAGCACTACATCAAGTGAGTGGATGATGGTGAGAAATAGGAAGAGAGGAGGACAGACACAGAAAAAGAATGATAAAGGCTATGGAAGAAGTAGGCAGCAGTACATCAAGTGAGTGGATGATGGTCGCCGCCACCACCTACCACTCGTGCTACTGGTCTGGTCATAAATAACTCCAAATGTCAATGCCTCCATGAAATACTGTCAGTGTGTAACAATATAAATTACTTCGTCATAAACTCGTGCTGGCCAAACTGTAATGCCGAAGAGAGCAACTTGGCCAAGATTGTCCTAACCCCCCGTATTGTCCTAACGCCCCGTATTGTCCTTACCCCCCGTTTTGTCCTTACCCCCCTATTGTCCTTTCCCCTCCCCCCCCGTCACATACTCCTGGGGCCATCGCTGCATGCTAGTCACAAAGAAGTGCTATGGAAAGGGTGCAGAGCCATGGCACTTTTTCCGTCACTGAGTTACGTGAAATAAGACGCAAGAGGACGAAAATCTTTGCCTAATTAAAACGAATAAATTAAACATATAAGTCATTTCCTTTCAGTTAATGGCCTGGATAAATTTGAGTAGTAACCAAGGAGGCTCATTCCTTCCTCATTACTAAGGATTATTTGAAGGGAACAAATCTGACATGAAAACTTTTTCAATTAGACTGTTAGATTGGAGGATATATTTGACTAGCAACCAGGACACTCATTCATACCCCATTACAAAATCGTACCGAATTTCACGCAGCTTGTAACTGTGTGTGTGTGTGTGTGTGTGTGTGATGCCATACAGGAACGCGCACATACCAGTACTATCCAATATTCGTCGGATTAAAAAAAAAAAACTACTCTTGTGGCTGTGATGGTGGTGCAGTGTTGTGGTGTTGGTGTGGAGTGGTGGTGGTAGTGTGCTGTGGGGTGGCATATGGTGGTAAGGGTGTTGGTGTGGCGGTGGTGGTCGTGGTGGTGCTGCTGGTGGTGTGGTGGTGGTAGTGGTCTGTTCGAGTTAGTGGTGTGGTTGTGGTGGTAGTGGTCTGTTCGAGTTAGTGGTGTGGTTGTGGTGGTCGTGGTGTGGTACTGTGTGGTGGTGGTGGCTGTGGTGTTCTGCTGTGTGGTGGTGATGGTGCTACTGGTGGTGTTGTGGTGGTGACGCTGTTATTGGCGTGCTGTGGTGGTGGTGTTGTGGTAGTGGTGGTTGTGGTAGTAATGAATGGTGTTGTGGTAGTGGTGGTGTTGTGGTAGTGGTGGTGTTGTGGTGGTGGTGTTGTGGTAGTGGCTGTGGTTTCGTCCATCCACAAGACAAACCTTCTCATATAACCCTGCACCTCGTCATGGCAAAGGACCCTGGTGCGGCAGTGTCTACCACAAGGGGGTGCATCTACTTGATCTACTGTACTTGTGGTGTGACCCGAGTGAGGCAGTGTCTACAACAAGAGGGTGCCGCATCCCTACACTGTATATGAACTGCAATATACCTGTAGAATAGCCCCACAGAAGCAGTTGTTTACCTGTGATCAATGGGTTTACTGGGTTTGACAGATCGGGGTTAAGTAACAAGATGGCAGGACTTACTGTACTCACACACTTGCCTTCCTTGTACTTGCAGCTAAATGGATCAGTGGTAAAACATCGAGGGGCTGGATTTTGAATTTGTGAATATAACACTTATGGTGGTTATATTTCTCTTACCACCATACAACTCCCACCGCCACCATATTACCATCAACATGCTTCCCACGTACCACGCCCTCCACCACAATCACAAGTTGTGGTAGTGGCTGGAACACTACATACACTTAACAAACTTATGTGAACGATACCTTTCATCTTCACCTTACCTTTCGTCACTAACACAGATACAGGCATAGGTAAACTTTCCATGTAACTAATTCCTTCCCGAACGACAGAGAGTATCCCTCCTTCACATTCTTGTTTGTTACCCGGTACATAGAGGTAATCATATAAACTGCTCATGCCTGTGTCGGTGAACTTTTACTCATGGCTGTACACACTTAACAATGTATCTGTGCCATACATTTCTTCCACTAAGATTCCTAGTGGCATATGACACGAACTCACCTTCAAGGACCACATACAAGACATCAAGAGGCAGTGCACCCCCAGACTCTCATGGCAGTCGGCGTAATTACAGGGACAGACTTTGGGAAACACAAGGAACACTCTCCCAGCTCCACAAACAATATACAGTATCAGATCAGTGACGTCCTATGCCTCCTTGGCAAGAACCCTCATCCTACCATAACACTCGGCCCACAGTAACACCTTGCAGACCATACAAAACAATGCCCTATGCATCACCACTGGTTGTACCAATACCACTCCCACAACTCACACGTTAAAACTAAAATCCTCCCTCTTCGCGAATATCTTAGTATGACACAGTTTGATTTAATAGCCTGTGCCAATACACAACACCCAGTCATTACATGGCAACAGTCACAAAACACAACACAAGAAAATCGCTTGACAAACATTACCAGACCCTCTCCAACATCCCACCTCTAGACATTCCAACACTAGCAATGAAGAAACACCTACATACTCGTTTCACAAAAAGGGCACACCAACTCGCTGATCAGAAGACTGTGCTACAAGGCCCCCTCCCGATACCCAGCCATTTATCCTTAGCGATGATCAAGTTCACCTGGTAGTCTCAGATCAGGACATCACCCAGTCCTCCTCAATTACCAGCTTAGATTTGAGTTGGGTGGAATAACAGATGATACTTGCCCTGCCTGTAGAATAGTCCCACACAACACAATGAAACAGTGCACAGTATATGCCACATGAAGACACAGACACAACATTGACAGTGTAGCGAACTTATGGGTTGACTCCATAGGGGGTCGATGGATCTGATGGGCAAAACTTGACCTAGGTTGGGTAACAACCTTATTTTGGCAAAATTTTCAGTGGAGACTAATGTTCCATTAAATATATTTAAGTCTTATGTATGCTATTCCAGTTATGTTAAGCAAAAATTTTGTACAGTATGACGAAGTTAAACTTTCTTGTACTTTAATATTTTAATGAACCAATCATTAGGAACAATTAAAGACGAAATGTATGGCAGTAACAGAACACATAAAGAGGCCGATATGAACCGTACAGTATGTGGAAACACAACATAGGAAAGAGAAGTTATTTTTGAGTAACCCAGGTCAGTCTGGCTGAGCAGACCCCTCAACCACAGGCAAGCAACCGCCCCTTAAGGACCATCCTATGTAATCACCCAGTGTTCCCTTGTGGTAGACCGCGCCTCGCCGGGTGTGGAAGTTTGGTTCCCAGAAGGGTGCTACATTAGGGTCTCTCCACCCAGTTAACTGGGGCACTATGAAAGGCTCCTCATCACCCCATTACAGTACTGGGTTACGGTTACCATTCAGCATTGTAAATGGTTTCCTGGGTTACACAAAACCATATCAGGCTTATCACTCACTGCAGTGCCACCTGAAGTAGGAAGAAGAGTAATAAGTGACAAGAAGGATGGGTGAAATATGAGGAGGGCAGACACTGAACGAGAATGATAAAGCTGAAAGAAGGCAGGACTGTATTAAGTGAATGATGGTCGCCACCACCTACCACCAGAGATGAAGAGTACACAGAACACACAGATGAAGTATATCAGAGGAAAATGATAAAACTTAAAACATATCCATGGCTCCTCATCTGAGTACAAGAGTCTGGTGGGAGTAAGAATGAGAGAGGTTATGACAAAGTGAGGCAAGGTAGGTGGGAGAAGCAGATGGAGGGAACACTTAAATACAGGAATGCAGGGTTTAGATGAGTTGCAACAGTTCTTGAGATGGCAGGCAGAAGGAAGTAAGTTAGTAATCGTAATGGCAGTTGCAGATCAATCCCAGTCTGTCTGGACGAACTGACCCATCATGTACAGGCAAAGCATCACCCCTGCAGGGATGTCCCATGCTGTGAACCAATGTTTCCTTGCGGTGGATAGCCCCTAGACAGTGAGGTACAGGGAAAAGTATAGCCTGAAGGTTTAACTCAAATGGACACTACATCTCTACCCAGTAAACAGGAACAACCCCCTACTTCGTTTATGCAGTTCCTATCCAGCGTTGTAAACGGTTTCCTGGGTTACAAGAAACCACTAGGCTTACCACAGCGCAGGTACCTAAGAAGGTAGTGGCCAGTAAACTGAGTGGACGATGGTTGCCACCACCTGCTACCAGCAGCAAAGGATTTGTTTTCCCCATTGCTAATGACTCCTACATGCTTGCAAGGGTCAGCCTTGGTCACCTAATCGTGGCTCTCCATGCTGCTTGATCCCTGGCAGCCTCCCTATTCAGTCCTTTATCCTTGAGGTCACACACTATGACCTCGACCTGCTGGGTCTTAATCGGTCTGCCTCTCGCAACTCCACCCTCAACGTTCACACTTCTCACTTCTTGCACCCTATGGTCATCCCCCATCCTCTCCACAGCCCACAGCATCTCAATCTACCCGTCCTCATCACAACAGCAGTACATAGCTCCAGTGATGGGTAACAGAAAACACAGACACAGATTTTATTGTTGTAAATATTTCACCACTTTCATGATGGAATAAAACAGAACTTACAGGTACAAAACTGAACTTACAGTTGAACACGTGACAACAGAAATTAAGAAACAGTTCTGTTAACAGTTTACTGATGTTAACATACAAAATACAGTGTGTGGTATATCAAAATGATTAGCCGTTTTAATACATGATTGACCTAGAGAACAAATAAAAATATGTACTGTACTTTGATATCAGTAAACCCATGTAAGTCAAGTATGTGTTCCAGAATACTAGTTACAACTTATACCTTAAGCTCAGGTAAACTGGCAAATCAGCTTTATAGAATATCAATGAAATTCTGACAGTCAATTTCGTGATTTATAACCGAGTCTAATAGGTAACTGGAGGCTTTTCTATCATGCAAAACACTAACAACGCACAGGCTGTTCTGAACTATGGTAAGCACAGCCTGGGTCCCCTATATTCCGAATGGGGCAAAATGGGACTGATAGTTACCATTGGTACTGTATAATTTATTGTATGGTACTGTTTATGAAGCTCCAACATGCTTACATGCGTCGGCCTTGGTCACCTAGTGATGGCTCTCTATGCTGCTTTGATCTCTGGCAGCCTCCCTATTCAGTCTCTTATCCCTGACATCACACTATGACCTCGTCCAGGTCTTTTCCGGTGTGCTCTCGCAACCCTACCCCCGACGTTCATACTTCTTACCTTCCACACCCAATTGTCATTCTCCATCTTAAGGTGATATTCTAGTAGTACACTATTTATGAACCCACCTGTAGGTACAGTATATACTGTATCTGACCCTTCCATGCTGAAAAGACTCCTCTGACCTAAGAAACAGTTTGAAGACAGCACCCTTCCATGCTGAAAAAAACTCTAGCCTAAGAAACAGTTTGGAGACAGCAAGAATAACACACACAAGATAGTCTCAGTCACTGCATGATTTCCACCAACCTAACCAATTTCTTCCACTAATATTCTGGCCATTCAATCATATTTAACCCTGTGCTAAAAGTTTTTCATGCTAACTTGACCTGAAATTGCCATCTCTCCATCCTGAAATCTGAACAGTACAAACAGATTAACACCTGAATATGGTACTAGTCACGAAAAAGTGCTATGGAAAGGATGTAGAGCCATAGCAATGCCTTCATCTGCCACTGATGTACAGTACCTGAAATAAGCTTGAAAAGGACAAAAATCACAGCCAAATTGAAGTAAGAATCCAGACACACGTTTATTTTATTACACACGAATAACTTTTATTAAACCGAGATGCCTCATACAGAAAATGGCTTTACTGAAGTGGAGGAGGAGTATAGGGTGTATATAAATCTCAGAAGTGGAGGGATAGGGTGTATATAAATCTCAGAAGGGGAGTATAGGGTGTATATAAATCTCAGAAGTGGAGGGATAGGGTGGAAAGTGGTTGAGGAGGAGGACAGGAGTATGTGGGTGTGGTGGATGGGGTGTTGTGTGATGGGTGAGGTGGGATGGAGAAAATGCATCCCAAACGCTTGCTTATATACCCCCAACACACTGGAGGGATAGGGTGGAAAGTGGAGGGGAAGGACAGGTGTGTGGGAGGGGTGAATGGGGTGTTGATGTGACAGGTGAGGTGGAATGGGGAATTAAGGAAGGGGTGAAAGGGTAAGTTCACACATCACGGTTGTTTATGCATATTTATACACATACACATACATACATGAATATACATATACACAAATACAGGTACCATTAACACTTTTATGGTAGGGAAAGCTCTAGTATTCTGCTACAATTAATGCCACATGATTATTTTCAAACGAGAGTAAACTAACAGGAGGCTGAGTGTTAATAAAGTCACCATTAGCTCTCTCATTGAAGGAACAACTCTAGTATTGTACTTCAGTCCAGAGCAAACAGTGTTATTTGGCTGCAAGTGAGTCATACGAGCCTGAGAGTGGTAATCCAGGCACCTTCAACCCTCGTATGGTAGGGACAGCACTATCATTCTATCTACCTAGCAACAAATGGTTATATATTGCTAACAAAGAGTCACATGAGCCTGAGTGTTAATATTAAAATGTTGTATTGTATCACAGTAGTAGCTAATACTGTGATGCAGCCTAGGAGTGTTTATACTGTTACTGTTTTTTTAATGCAAGGAAGAATGAACCAAAGGCCAGAAGACATGCATAACTGTTCCCTCGAAGAATAATTAAAAACAAGAGCCAAATTCAGAATCTGTTCATTTATTACCCCTCTCTTGGTCAGGCCAGCTATACCCTTTTCACTTTAACTTGTCCTATAATTGCTACCTCCATGCATTCTTATTTCTTACTGCTTAGGGAAACTGCACTGAATAATACGCTCCTAGTGCCAGGTATCACAGACCATATGGCACTAATTCAGAGTACAGGGACCTGATAGGCAATGGATCAGAAACAGGAAAAGGAGAAAAGGAGAATGACAAGGTAAAAACATAAATAAAACAAAGATAGTAAGATACAGTAAAAAATAAATACAAAAATCAATACAAGGAGGGAAGTACAATATAAAATTAAATGTCTCGTAAAACGTCAATATGAAAAATAACATTAGATAGTCCACAGAAAAGGTCCAGCACTCACTCAAAATATATACTAAAAATGGGGGATGGCTAAGGCAAAACTGAGAAGGAAATGACTGATAAGGAACCCACTGGTAGGGTTGTCGTGTTGAAATACGTTGTGGTCTATGTGCTGTGAATGGAGTGGCAGAGGTTACCAGGGGTGTTCCTATAATGCAGAATGCTACACAGGGCACAGGTCAGTCTATCTCTATTTACTGCCAGATGCTTTAATCCCATAAGGGGTGGCCACTAACAAATCACCTTCATGTCACTCTGTCCTCCGCCATTTGACTGCCTTCCATCCAACTCACACACCCCTCCCTCATATGTCTTTTCACTGTCCCTCCATCTCATCCTTGGCCTCCCGCTCCATCTCACTCACATGCACCCTTCTAATCAGTCTCATTCTCCATCCTCTCCACATGGCCAAACCATCTCAAAGTATTCCTCTTAACAGTTTCAGTAACATCCACATCAACACCACCTTCAATGGGTCTCTACACTTCATTCCTAACCTGTTCACTGTAAGGCATCTCTACAGAGCAAAAATGAATCCTGTGGTTGCAACAAAATCAGTCATTATTATGCTACATGGATTATGGTATGTCTTCTATGGCAAATAAAATCACTTGGTATTACCCACAACAACATACAACAGACATCACAGGGACAGAAATCTTAGTTTAAACCTATTAATACCACAGGGGGGGACTGTGGTATATTGTTACATGTATCACACTGCACTAAACTCAATACTAATACTCCCTCTAAGTATGATATTTGTTGTATATCATTGTAGTTAATGCCTCATGATTTTATATGGCTGGGTTCGCAATGCAAATTACAAATCCTATAGCCTTTAGCAACATAAAAACACAATATACCAAAGACATCAACTGAAGGGCTGTGAAGCTCGGTATCTAGGACTTGTTTGTTTGGCTTTCAACCTTTGGCTCTTGTTTGTATAAAAACCTAACTTATCTGACCAAACCAAACCAAACCAAACCTAAGCTTAATGGAAGTCACACCTTCTCATATTTTCCTGCATCCCACCATAGGAAGATCCCTGGTCTCACCCTGAAGTGATGTCTAACTCAAGGGATGTTGAATACCTACACAGTGCATCTGCTGTACTGTAACTGCAGGATGGTGCTACAGAAGCAGTTACTTCCCTAAAGTCAATGGGTCTGCTCAGCCAGACAGACCAGGGTTAGGCAAATACACCAACAACAAGCTATAAAACGAACTGCTAGGGTTACTGGAGCTTGAGATTTCTCACAGTATGAATCTGTTAAGCCACAATAAAATATAATAGACATCCCTGGGCCAACTGTCATTACTACAGAACATAATACTGATACCACAGGGGGGGACTGTGGTGTACAGATGCAATACAAAATAATCAGCATGATTCTACACAGCACTTCAGATGGATGTTTATTTTATTTTTACTGCAGCTGTCATATGGTAATTTTATTAAGCTTTTTGTGGATTCTTAAATTATCTCCAATAACCCCTTCACAAGTGCTGGAGAGGGATGCCTTCATGTGATGGCACTGATATGACCAAGCAGTGGGTCTACCTGGATATACAAACATGACTGAACTCACTCCCTATCTTCTTATTGTGAAGTTACTAATTATACCCCATAACATCTTTACTGGAGTGGGATGCCTTGATGCAGTGGCACTGGTGTACCTGATTGGGGGCATTACCTGGCTGTACATCATTCAGCTTCTTCCCTATCCCTTGAAAGGATGATGATTGACTAAGAAAGAGGCAACTTTAGTCTGCAGTCCACTGGGCTAATGTCCAAATGAGCCACATTTCATTCACTCGTCATTCAAGCCTCTGGAATCCTGGCTCCACCTCAAAGGTCAAAACAAAGCATTCTGTGAGCAGCTTCACACTCACCTATCTAACCGTGTCACTCCAATGAAAGTCAACTTAAAAGGCGGGTCAAACTCTGGTTAAACACTCCACACAAAATTCTCTAAGTCCGATAAACCCAGCTTAAAAACTAATATTACCAAACCCAACTCACATCAACCTCATCTAATTCACCAGATAAATAAAGAGTAGTTTGCTTATTCTAACATGACAAAGATCCCCAACCCTGGTCAGCTTTGATTATGGCCAAGTGTACTCAGACTGGACAGCACAGTAACCAAGGAGACTCATAACTAGCTCACTGACTTACACCCAACCACAGCTTAATATAAAGGATAAAGTACTCCAATTACACCCAACCACAGCTTAATATACAAGCTAACGTACTCCAATTCTATCAGGTGAAAACACTATAGTAACCAAGGAGACTCATTCCTACTTCATAACTAAGTCTTACTGAATTTCATGCATCTGTGACTTAATTTTCTGCTAGGCTATGAGTGACCCAGTTCTGTCTGGGGAAAACAGTTTAAATATGGAATTTACCACAATGTGCCTCTACATCATTCTGTCCTCCACCATCAGGCTGCCCTACCTCCAATCCATATCATCCTAAGTTATACACCTCTCCATCACATCCCTTCACCTCATCCTCAGTCTCCCTCCCCACTCTACCTCACATACACTCTCCAAGTCAGTCTCTCACTCTATCCTCTCCACTGCATCTCTCCATCTCATCTCCAGTCTCCCCCTCTACCTGACTCTCATACTTTCCATGGCAATCTCCAACTCTTCATTCTTTCTATCCCATACCTCTAACTCATCCTTGGTCTCCCTCTCCACCTCAGTCACATACACTCTCCTAGTCAATCTCTCCCTTTCCATTCTCTCCATCCCATCCTCAGTCTCCCTCCCACCCACCACTTCACTCACATACAATCTCCTAGTCAATCTCTCCCTCTCCATTCTCTCCACATGACCATCTTAAGGTACTTCTTGTAATATTTTCCAACACATCAACAGTTATATCTGATGTAACGCTAAGCTGAATATAACAATTTGCTGTTTTTTCAAATATAATACTGTAGTAGTTTTAAGAGGGCCAATATTTATTCTTTTACAGCTTACTTCATGAAGATTAATGGCAGACCAAGACAATACTGTGGCTCTACATCCTTCCCACAGTACTTTTTGTGGCTGGCATCATATTTCAGTGTTAACTTACTGCAACAACACAGCACTGAAGTATGGAGATGCCAATTTTAGGCCAAATCTGAGTGAAAAGGGTATAGCTATCCTGACCGAGAGAAGGGTAATGGTGACAAAATTAAGTCTCAGGCTGCAGTACAGTATTACCCAAGGCCGTGATCTGGAACTTCAATATTAATCTCAGGCTCCTATGACTCACTCTTAGCAATATATATATCCATTTGTAGCTGCCTAGACAGACTGCTAATACTGTCCCTACCATACGAGGATTAAAGGTACCTGGATTACCACTCTCGGGCTCGTATGAATCACTTCGCAGCTAAATAACAGTTTGCTCTTGGCCGAAATACAATACTTGAGTTGTCCCTACCATGAGAGAGCTAATGGTGACTATATTAACACTCAGACTCCTATTAATATACTCTCATTTGAACATAATCACATGCCATTAACTGGAGCAGAATACTAGAGCTGTCCCTACCATAAAACAGTTAATGGTACCTGTATTTATGTGTTTACATGCACATTCAGGTGTGTATATGTATTTATGTATATATATGTAAAGCAACTAAGTGACATGTGAGCCCCCCTCCTCCCCTTCCTTAATCCCCCCATCCCACCTAACCCCATCACATCAACACCCCATCCACTACACCCATATACACACCTGTCCTCCCCCTCCACCTACACCCTATCCCTCCCTTGTGATGGGATATATAAGCAAGTGTTTGGGATGCATTCCTTCACTCCCATCTCACTCATCACATCAACATCCCATCCACTACACCCACACACACACCTACCCACCTCCAACCACTGCTTTATTCTTCCACTGTCTTTGGGGTATTTAAGGCAGTGTTTGGAGTGTGTATGTGTTATACTGTTTTTACTCAAACATGGTCCAGTTTTTTGTCTTGTTGCGGCTAATTTCACACAGTTCAGTGGAAGAAAATGACACTGCTACAGCTCTACATCCTTTACACAGCACCTGTTTGTGACTAGTATCAAACATTAAATTTCATCTATTGTTACAAGACCTTGGCACTGAAGATGGATCATATTTTGGTGCTGATCAATTGCTAAACCTCAGCATTCAGGACTGAGAGATGGCAATTTCTAGGCCAGGTTAGTATAAAAGGAGTACAGTAACCTGACAAAACTCAGTAAAGCCAAACATTACAACTCAGTAAAGACAACCTCTTTTTACCAGCTAATGACAAGGTGAGGTGCCACAAGACATAAAATAACCGATTGGATACAATATTTGAGCTGTAAGAGAGACAACTCAGAGTATCTGCAGAGGGAAAGCATCATCATCATCATCACCCAACCTCCTTTCCTCAGCTATGGATGGGGGGAGGTACCATAAGACACAGCATAAATACAGAAGGGTAAAAACTGAAAAAACACCAAACAACACATTAATATACCTATGTAAGACAATAACTTTTTAAATGAGTACAGGGCCAGATTTATAAATGGTGAGGCCCTGTTATGGGAAGTCATAAGCCCTTATTTGGGAATCATTTACATAAAATAATGTTGTGTAACAACTGAACTTTATAGAAATGCCACTACGATGCATAACAGATCTGTGCAAAGTGGATTAATCAGGTTAAATCATTACTTAAATATAAATTATAATAAAATTTGACAAAAAAAATAGAGGGCCCTTCAGGCTGTGAGGCCCTAAGCCATAGCTTGTTTAGCTTATACCTAAATCCAGCCCTGTATGAGAATCACATACATCACCACCACCACAACCATTCAGACTATGAACAGGTTTAAGTTTAGGCTATAATTATGAAAATCACATAAATACAGTATAACCTCAAGATCATCATCATCATCATCATCATCATCTACCTAACCTCTTTCTTCCCCAAGTAAGGACATGGGGAAGTAGCAAAAAGCCCATCCACAAAATAAGTAGGCACTGTGGTATTGAGTGCAGCAACAGAAAATGCATGGTAAATAACTGTGTACAGTACAGTATTTGGACACACAGAAAGGATGATGATAAATGGGTGTGGAGAGGGGGAGGTGTGAATGCATAAGGTAGGGCTGCATGAGGCAAACAGAAAAAAAACTTGGGATGAGGTTATACAGTGTCACCTCAGGGATAACAGAGTGGATAAGGAGGCTGTAGGGATCAAGCAGTGTGAAGAGCCGCCATTATATGACGAAGGCCAACATATGCAAGAATACTGGAGCTTCTATAAATTAATGCACGATCAAAAAAGGTGATGAACTAAGCACAATTCATGCCTTTGATTCTCTGCTTACAGTACGCTTCACTACCAAGCTTCAAAACAGATGATACTGTAGTATGCTTG
>JAGKTI010015985.1:0-19883 GCA_018397915.1 Birgus latro
TATGTATACATAGTAGGACTAGGAGAAAACTGTAGCACCAGTCGAGCAGGGCAGTACTCCCAAGGTGGATGGAAAGCTGATGACAGGGAGAGCTGGAGCTCCCGTTTCATCAGCCCTCAGGACTTGTTCCTGACCATCCCCCTTAGCTGAACTTTTTCAGTGTCTCAGTAACACAGAGAGTAGGCCAGCATGCTCTCCAATACAAGTTTCTCTAACTGTCAACATCAAACTACATGCATGCTGCACACTACACTTCCTTTTCAAAATTATGAAAAATTATGAAAAATGGCAACGATTATCCCAAAAATGCCACCACCATCCGCCCCTCTCCCTGTGTCAACTCAAGGAGCCTGGAACCACTGTCTGACTCACTCCTTCTTCATTTCAGTAACTTTCGCGGCCTTAGCTCTAACTTACGCTCTGTTGAGCACCACCTCTCCTCCTCTAAACCACACCTTCTCTTCCTCTCTGAGACTCAGCTGTCTGAGGCAACTGACAACAAACCCTTTTCTGTATACTCCTACTTTCTCTATTCTCATTCCAAAGCCAAAGGTGGCTGTTGCGTATGTGTACGCAACGACCTATCTTTTCTCATGTTCCTGAACATGATTCTTATGAATTCTCTACTCTCTGGCCTCGGCTCTCCTGTCATTCTCTGACTAAATATATCTGTGCTGTTTACTTATCTCCTAATTCTATTGACTATCAAAAATTCTTTGACTATCTTACTTCTATGATGGAATACATTCTATCCATTTCTCCTTTCTCTGAAATCTCCATTCAAGGAGATTTCAATGTTCACCACCACCTTTGGTTCTCCTCTAATTTCACTGCTCCACCTGGTGAACAAGCCAACATCTTCTCTATTCTTAATGACCTAGAGCAGCATGTACAGCACCCTATCCGTATCCCTGACCGCCTTGGAGAAAGCTCCAACATACTTGACCTTTTCCTAACAACTACTAATCCTTCTACTTACACTGATAATCTTTCTCTACGTTGGGCTCCTCCAATCATAACCTTATTACCTTAACCTGTCCTATCGCTCAAGTACAGCCTATGGACCCTCCAAAGAAACGCCATCTGTGGCACTTTGGAGCTGCAGACTGGGAGGCCCTCAGGAAATACAGTAATCCCTCCACTATCCGACATAACAGAGCCAAAGGCATGTCCGGATATTGGTCTTGTCCGGATATTGGCCCTGAAGCTCCAGCACTGGTCATTCATGACCCTAACCTAACCTAACCTAAATCAGAAAACCACCAACCTACCTCCCTACCGGACATGCATAGCACTTATTTAAGTCCCCTTTCACATAAATAATGCACACAAAGCATGAATTAACTGAATTTTAACCAAAAAATGATGATTTAGAGGTGAGTAAGGCATAGGTACTCACAACTTGTCAGCAAGTGTAAGTAAGTATCAGACATGGAAATCACTATGAAAATCACCCTTTCTCACACCATATGCATTAAATAATGGACACAAAGCATGAATTCATTGAATTTTAACCCAAAAATGATGACTTTGAGGTAAGTAAGGCATAGATGTTCATGAGTTGGCAGCTTAGTGTAAATAAGTATCAGACGTGGCAGTCACTATGAAAATCATCATTTCTCACATCTTATGCACTAAAATATGGGATACAAAGCATCAAATAAATAAACTGTTACCAGAAAAAGAGTTAGGTATGGCAAAGATGTGTACTGTTCACCAACAGCACCAGTCATTCTTGACCCTAACCTAACCTAACCTAAATCAGAAAACCACCTACCTACCTCCCTCCCAGACATGCATAGCACTTAATTAAGACCCCATTCACATAAATAATTGGCACAAAGCATGAATTAATCAAATTTTAACCCCAAAATGATGAATCTGAGGTGAGTAAGGCAGGGGTGTTCACGAGTTGGCAGGTTAGTGTAAATAAGTATCGGACGTGGCTATCACTATGAAAATCATCATTTCTCATAACTTATGCACTAAAATATGGGATACACAGCATCAAATAAATAAACTGTTACCAGAAAAAGAGTTAAGTATAGCAAAGGTGTTCACTATTCACCAACAGCACCGGTCATTCTTGACCCTAACCTAACCTAACCTAATTCAGAAAACCACCTACCTACATTCCTCCTGGACATGCATAGCACTTAAGACCCCATTCACATAAATAATTGGCACAAAGCATGAATTAATCAAATTTTAACCCCAAAATGATGAATTTGAGGTGAGTAAGGCAGACATGATTATTACTGAGAAAATCACCTTTTCACAGCCTATGCATTCAAATATGGGACACAAAGCATGAAGTAAATAAAATGTAACCAGAAAAATTATGATTTAGAGGTGTGTGGGGCAAAAATGTTCACCAGTTGACTAGATAGTGAATGTATGTAAGACACATGGTAATCACTGAGAAAATCACCTCTTTCACAGCCTGTGCACTCAAATATGGGACATAAAGCATGAAGTAAATAAAATGTAACCAGAGAATGAGGATTTAGAAGTGATTATGGAAAATATTTAGCAGTTGACAATGTTTACTTACAGTCCATGATTGTTGTTTACCCTCATCTCTAAGGTTTTTACAGTGGTCATAATTGCTCTTGAAGCATGTCCAGTAATCCAGTGTTTAACTACACTTAATCCTTAGCACTGTGACTTTTGATTATTTAAACAAGAACGAAAACACCACAAACGAGCGGACAGCCATCCACTGTTCACAGGAGTTGAGATTGAGCGGGAAGGGAGATAGTCGGTGTGGGCGGGAAATTCAAACCGACGCGGTTGGAAAAAATAGGATTTTTTTGGGGGGGGCAATTTGGGGGTTTCGGCCATCAGCCCACAATGTCCGAATAGTGAGGTGTCCGGATAGTGGATGTTCGGATAGTAGAGAGATTACTTCTTTGATTTTCCTTGGAATGATTATTGCTTCCATAGCTGGGAGCCATCTGAGAGTGCCTTGCGCATTAGAAGGTTATTCTCTCGGCCATGGAAACATACTTTCCTTTCTCATATCCTCTGACTAATGCAAGAAGGCCTTGGTTTAATCATGCTTGGTCTAATGCTGTCCGCAACAAGGAGAGGGCCTATAAAAGGTACCGGAGCCAACCCACTCCTGAATCACATCTTTTTTATATCTCTGCCCGGAGTCGTGCTAAATCTGTTCTTCACCCTGCTAAAAATAATTTCATCCGTGCTAAATGTTCTCAACTCTCCAACTCGAATTCTTCTCGCTCCATCTGGCACCTTGCCAAAAACCTTTCTAACAACTTTACCTCATCATCCTTCCCTCCTCTTTTCTACTCTGATGACTCTAGCTATTTCTTCTACTGATAAAGCAGATCTCTTCGCTCAGACTTTCTCCTCCAATTCCACCTTAGACGATTCCGGTGCTGTTCCTCCATCACTTCCCCCCTCTGACTTCCTCATGACTGACATTAAAATTTATTCCGCTAATGTTATTTCTGCCATCACTGGCCTCAATACTAACAAGGCATATGGGCCTGATGGAGTCCCTCCTGTTGTCCTCAAGAACGGAGCTTCTATACTTACAACCTGCCTAGGTAAACTCTTTCGCCTTTGTCTATCAACTTGAAACTTTCCTTCTTGCTGGAAGTTTGCTCACATTCAGCCAGTCCCAAAGAAGGGTGACCATTCCCAACCCTCTAACTATCGTCCAATTGCTTTAACATCCTGTGTATCAAAGGTTTTCGAGTCAATTTACATCTTTCCTGTCACAACCTTCTTTCTAATCGTCAGTATGGGTTCCATCAGGGACGCTCCACTGGCGATCTTCTCACCTATCTTTTAGACTCCTGGTCATCCACCTTCTGGAACTTTGGCGAAGGCTTTGCCATTGCACTTGACATCTCAAAGGCTTTCAATCGAGTCTGGCATAAATCTTTAATTTCCAAACTGCCCTCCTATGGTTTCTATCCTTCTACCTGTACTTTCATCTCTAGCTTCCTTTCTGGTCGTTCTATAGCCGCTGTTGTAGACGGCCATCGTTCTTCTCCTAGATCTATCAACAGTGGTGTTCCTCAGGGCTCTGTCCTATCACCAACTTTCTTCCTTTTATTCATCAATGACCTAAGCTGTACATCTAACCCCATCCACTCATATGCTGATGATTCCACCCTTCACCTTTCAATTCGGTTTCTGCAACGTCCATCTCAGCAGTAACTTTAACAAAAAAGGGATGAGGCTATGGCATACCTAATGTCTGACTTGGCTTGTATCTCTGATTGGGGTAAAAATAATCTTGTTATTTTTAATGCATCAAAAACTCAGCTCTTACACTTATCAACCCGACAAAATCTTCCTCAGGATTACCCACTACAGTAATGTTTAACCCCTTCATTACCGCGCCTGCCACCCCCAGCCGCCCCTCTCTCTCTCTGTCAAACCGAATTACTGGAAGTTCATGCGTATGCATGGGGGGCTATCATTTATCATAAGTGCGCTGTTTTTCATTTTATATTACTTTTATATTCTCAAGTAAATGTTGACCACGAGATACACTGTGCATGATTTGAAATACATTGCCTATAGTAGTATACGTGTAGGAATATATATACTTTACTAAACTTTCATTGTTCCTATAAATATAGACTTTACAGACATAAAAAGGTATATACAGTACTCATATGTTGCTCCTCGTGGCGTTGATACACTGCAGGATGTACATTGGGAAAGTCCAGGTGAAGTGCAGGTAGTGGAGGTGGCCTTTGATCTGCAAACGGATCCGACAAGAGGGTGAAGGCAGGTCCTGAGGGACTCTGCAACAATGGCGAGCCTACAGGGTTGGGATATGAGCAATTATCTATCTCGCTTTCATCACTCGTACTCTCGCTGTCACTGTCGTTTTCTGGTATATAATCATCGTCTGACTCACTCACTGATATGTCTGATTGAGTTTCATTGCCGTCAGACTCATCTAACTCACTAGCAAGCTTTGTATCAAATTCGTCATCAGTATCAGATGACGCCATGATCACACAAAAACAGCCAAAAAAAACACACACAGACACAGCATGCAGCTTGGGGGAAACTGAGGGGTTGTGGGTGAGAACTGGCTGCTGGTTGGTTGTGGGGCCTAGGACGGTGGTTGTCATGGTAACCACGTGCTGATATGCCTAGTGCAACTATTTTTTTCTGTTTATATCATACCACATAGGTCTATATATATGCCCAAAACATTAGAAATAATAAATCATATCCAAAATACTCAAATGATGTCAATCATGGCCTGGCATGGACTCTGATATGGCCATGGCATGGCCATGACAAGGAGAATGACGTCAGAGTCAAGTTTCCAGTTCTTACAACCCAAGTCTCTCCAGTAACCTCCGAACCAACACTCTTACCCTCCTATACCTCCCTATGCTTATCAGGTTTACCAACGTAAACCTTACAATTATTCGGTTCCTTGCCAGAACTTTTTCTAGGTTTACAAGCGTAAACCTTATCGATTTCGGTAATGAAGAGGTTAATAATGTCCAGCTCAGTCCTGCGTCATCCTTGAACACGCTTGGGGTTTCATTCTCTCAGGATTTATCTTGGAAAGAACATATTACATCTCTTGTGAAATCTGCTTCCAAGAGATTGGGTGTGCTATGCCGACTCCAAACTTTCTTTGCCCCTGCACAGTTGGTGACCTTGTACACGGGTTTTATTCGCCCGTGTATGGAGTACAACTCTCATGTGTGGGGAGGCTCTCCACATGAAGCTTTTCTCAAAAGGGTGGAGTCAAAGGCTTTTCATCTCATTAACTTTCCTCCTCTTACTGATTCCCTTCAACCTTTGTCTATTCGCCGCACTGTTGCATCTTCATCTCTCTTCTATCATTACTTCAGCGGTCACTGTTCCTCTGAACTGCCTACTTGCATCCCTCCACATCTACGACGGGCACGTAGTACCCGTCTAGCAACAAACTCTCATCCTTTTTCTGTCCAACTCTCTAATGCAAGAGTTAACCATTAATCCCAGTTCTTCACTTATGCAACTGGTCAACTAAGGAACTGTCTTCCTCTGTCTGTATTCCCTACTTTCTATGATCTCCAGTCTTCCAAACGCAGTGTGTCCAGGCAAATCGAAATGAATGGATCTTGAATTTGGCTCTCTTTTGTATTGTTTTTGTTTTTTCTTGGAAGGAACAGTACATGGCCCCATGGCCTTTGGTTCCTTCTTCCTTGCATTAAAAAAAAAAAAAAAAAAAATCCCTCCTAGCCCCAACGTAATACAGCCAAAGGCATGTCCGGGCTTTGGGAAAATGCCTCCTGGAGACGTACTTATGAAGACTAATCCAACCTAACTGAAAACCACCTAAATAACTCCCTACCAGACATGCACAGCACCTATTTAAGACCCTATTCACACAAATAAGGGGAAGAAAGCATGAAATAAATGAAAACGAACCAGAGAATGAAAAATCAGAGGTGAGTATGGAAAATATTTAGCAGTTCGTGGCCGTTACAAAGGTTAACCCACCTCCTCTCAGACTCTGACAGTACGAAGGTGCACCTGAAGCATTTACAGCAATCCAGTGTTGCACTGCACTTAATCCTTTGCACTCTGAATTCTCATTTCTTAACACTGCACATTCTTTTCTTACTTGAGTTGCACTTGAAACTCACCAATGTTGCACCCTGCACTTAATCCTTGGCACTCTGAATTCAAATTTCATAACATTGCACATTCTTTTCTTACCTGTGCTGCACTTGAAATTCACCAGTGTTGCACTGTGCACTTAATCCTTGGCACTCTGAATTCTAATTTCTTAACACTGCACAACACTTTAAATTCCCATGTGGTCTACTGGCGAGTTTTTGCTGTTTATTCACTGTCAGAGTACCAAAGTAGGTGTTGCAAGCGGCCAAGGGGTGCGTCGCTGGGACGTGGTGATGGACTACCCACTGCAGACGACTCCGAAGAAAGCCGCAAAATCACGTGCAGTGGAGACTCCACCGTGGCCGATGTGTTGGGTTGTGGCTCAGAGGTGGAAGACGTGTCTTGGTGAGGCAGTGGTGTGGAGCCAGGGCTGGGCACAGCAGGGGTCACGGGCCTGAAGAAAGTGTCAATGGTTGATTGATGTAAGGAACGGCGATTCTGGCGAGTGATGATGCGCTACCAAAAAACGCGCACTTGCTCCACAAGTCCCAGGGGCCCCATCTCCCGGTCGCAGTCCGGGTATTCAAGGTAGTCTGGAACAAACTCGACATGCTTGGGGATGGCTGGAGTAGTGGTGCACTGAGAGGAGTCCATATCATCCTCGCTGTCCTCATCGGAATCTTCAAACTGGGTACTTGTATCTGCAATGAAGATGCGATCTCGATAACAGACATGATCTGATACCCAGGATCGCCCTCATCATCATCGAACCACTCACACACTTCGTCCACATCCACCTCACTGCCAGCTGCACGAAGACGTGTTTTTTTTTTTTTATGTGTCCGACTCTGGGCACAGGCTCCACAACCTGCTATCAAGGCCCAGTAGCCCTTCCGCACACCACACACCTCTACATATCACCACATCGGCGCTAACACCCACCGTCCACACTGAATACATGCTAGGGCTGTCCCATACAGGACTGGTGCATTGGTATTAGTGGGGGGTAATTTTACGACATGTCGGCGGGTCTTCTGGTGGATCAGTAAAGTCTGATTTAACAAAATTCAAATCCTTAAGCTGTTCCCTGCCCCAGCAAGGATTCGAACCTGGGTCTGTTAGGACTGCATGCCACCTCAGTGCATGGAAGTCATCCACGTTAAAACCTAGGAAGTTGTGCACCACATCAGCTCCGAGAAGCAGACGAGACCAACCACCTTCCAGAGTCTTGATGGACACTTTCCTCCATGCAGTGGCCCAGTTGTAGATGGATGACTTAAGGTTGTAGCGGCTAAGGTTTTCCACAGTCCATTGGCCTCACGTGTCCCGTCTCTCTCTGCGCTCGTCCTTGTCCTCGAGAACATCCATCACTCCTTGGTCCATTGGTTGGATGAGAGCAGTCGTATTAGATGGCAAAAACAAGCACCTAATGCGGTCATTTTCAGCCATCAATTCCTTGCTGGACGGATGCGCAGATGCAATGTCCAAGAGAAGGATAGCCTTTACCTGGTCGTGTGGGATTCCTAGTGTCTTCATCTGATAATAGATGACCTCCTTGACGAAGTGCTGGTGAAACCAGTCTTTGAAGATATTGGCTGTGAATGAAGCCTTCACAGATGGTACCACAAGACAGGAAGGACATCCATCACCCCATGAAAGCACTGAGGCTGCTTTGCACAGCCAACAATAATGGGCTTGAGTTGGTGCATGCCATTAGCACTGGGGCAACACAAAGCAGATATCAGCTGCTTGAAGAGCTTGCATCCAGGTACATGCTTTTCCGTCTCCTCTGCTAGAGTGTTCGTTTGCAGCGAGTAATAGAATTGACCAGCTTCATCAGCGTCGTAGACTTGACCGAGAGTTAGACCCTCCCTGTTGATCAATCCCTCCACCTTCTGCCGTAACTCTTCTACTCCCTCCTCGCTGGCGTCCAAAGCTTCGCCATGGGCCTTACGGTTGGTAAGCCAATGTCGTAACTTGAAAGCGAAGAGCCAACCGTAGGATGCCTTGAAGTCTGAGGTGTTGGGTAACCTTGCGAACCTCTCAGAAGCAGCCTTCAGCTCCATACCATGCACCAGCACACCAGCAGTGAGATGCTGACGATAGATCGACTTCTGCAAACCTGAGAGGGTACATAATCTTCCTCTGCATGTTGCGATTGGTCTTTGATGCAAAGTCAGCCGCGCACTGGGTGAGTTTGTCCCAGGATTTCTTGATATCGAACAAGTAGAGCGGGCCAGGTTGAATTCTTGTAGGATGCTGGACGTCAACCATCCCGCGTCCACCTTCTCCAATAGCTTCCTCTTCTTCTCCAGAGTAAGACTCATTCGTTTCCTCTTCTCGGGCGGCAAGGCCACCATCATACACACGTAGGAGGCAGCAGAGGAACAGCAGGGCCTTCAGCAGGTAGGGCACCACCACAAAAGTGAGCATGTGGGCGGCCATGATGATGAGCGTGCACTCGCAACAATGAGCAGGCGGGAAATGGGGAGGAGGCAGGGTCAACCCGCCAGAGGTAGGGAGAACTACGTGGCAAAACACAGCTGTTCGGCACATTGCGCCAAGTTTAAGGGACAGCTCAAAATATGTTGCATTTTTTTTCTTTTTTAATGTTTTTTGGCCATTTTTGGTTTCTGAAGGCCCAAGACGAAAATGTCCGGGACTTGGGATGCCTGGGATGTGGGCGTCCAGATCTTACAGGGAGTACTGTATGTATGTGTATATATATACAGTAGGCGCAGAAAGTGTTGACACCAACTTAAAAAAAGTAAACATTCTTGTGGTTAGCAAGGAGAAACAAATAAATTAACATTCACCATTGAATTTAGTATTTACTGACATTCCCCTTCACCTTTATTATCGTCTTAAGGTGTCTGGGGAGACTGATGGTGTAGTTTTGAGAACAGATGGACTAAAACTGCTCCATAGGTGCTTGACTGCAGCCTCAAGTTTAGGCAAAGATGATGTGCCGCTTCATGTGCGCCCATAAATTCTCAATGGGATTGATATCTGGGCTGTTTCCGGGCCAATCTCGAATAAAGGGAACCTCACAGTCTGTTAGCCACTGTTTCACTGACTTTGCAACAAGTGCAGGGGCAGAATCTTGCATAAGTAAACTTGCCTTGGTTTTATCAAAAGAGTCACTTAAAACATCACATAATACCTCCAAATAATTGTTCTGGTTCACTTTTCATTTGCAGGTAGAATTACCAACTCACCAACACCATAATATGTAAAGCAGCCCCAAGCCATGAGTGAGGATTGGTATTCAACAAACTTGGAAGTGTACTTAGGATCCAGGGGGTCACTGCCCGGTTTGCGGTACACTCGTGATGAAGGGGTACCAGTGACAGTAAATGTTGACTCATCGCTCCAAAGCACAGTTTTCCATTGCTCCTCACTCCAGGCAAGATATTTCTTACAAAAATTTACTCTCTTTTTCTTCTGAAGTGCAGTTAGCAGTGGTTTTTTACAAGCACAAAAACTCCTGTAGCCCAGATCATCATGCAACAGCTGCTGCACACTTCTGACAGACACATCTGCCAGCAACTGTGGGTTCTTTTCTTTTAAATCCTGTGCTGTTAGCCTTGGATCCTTGCTAACTTGCCTTCAGATCAGCTGACGGGTCCTGAAGGTTGTCTTACGAGGTCTCCCAGGCTTGGGAAGTGGAGTGGGAGGAATGGCCTCCCCACTGTCCTTGAACCGCTTCACCAGTCTCTGCACTGTCCTCAGTCTAACACCATCTGATTTGCAATAAATGGGAGTTTGTGGCCATCTTTGTATAAAGTAATCACTTCCACACGTTTGTCCTTGCTTGTGGTTACTTTAGGCATGATGAGAATGTGGTAGGTAACCAAATAACTGTGTTATTTGAGTCAAAACATGCCCTCGTGGTGCATCACACACGGAGACAATCCTCCTCCTGTGGCTGCCCAAACATTACTAAGTCTGCTCCTGTGGTGCCAAACCTATCAAGCAGGGTTACCAGCTCCCGTTGAAAAAGCGTCAGCTCATTTTGCATCACAGGGGAGGGTAGTATTGACCCTACTTCACTTAACGCGAAAAAGAATGACGTCGGCAAAAAAGCGTCAATACTTTCTGCGCCTACTGTATATACAGTAATCTCTCTACTTTCTGGACAACCACTATCTGGTTACCTCACTGTCCAGACATCGTAGGCTGATGTTCGAAACACAAAAATGCCAAAAAATTGGGAAAAAAAACAAAATGAAAAAATCCAATCTTTTTTTACGCGTCAGTTTGAATTTCCCGCACATGCCGACCAGCTGTGTTTAAGATCCCTTCCCGCTCTCCCCCCTCCCGCCAGTTATCTCTCAACTCCCATGAAGAGTGAACAGTCGTCGGGATCGTTTTTTTTTGTTCAAACAATCATAATACAGTGCTAAGGATTAAGTGCAGTTAAACACTGAATTAATGTACAAGCATCAAGAGCATTTATGACCACTGTAAAAGCCTTAGAGATGGGGGTAATATTCGTTAACAACCACCATGAACATGTAAGTACAGTAGTCCCCCACTTAACGAATGGGTTAGGTTCCTGGAAAACTGTTCGTTGTGTGATTTTTCGTTGCATAAGCCCATTATCGCATGGGTTCAATGGGGTTTGGTTCCAGACTTCCGATTTTCCCCCCCATCTACTAGTATTCACCCCTCTTTGCTCATTATGAATAAATGTTTGTGTATCTTATGACTCCATAACTAATATTCTACAACTATTGTACATACAGTACATCTACATTCTACAAATACAAACGGCACTTGACTGAAAGATACTCGACACTGCAGATGGAGCCAGGTCATGGGGGCGAGCTATAGTTTGTTTTTCACCACATTCATGCCACCTTACTATATCCAGCTTAGTCTCAAGCATAAAGCTCTTCATGGAGGCCTTCGCTGCTTGTTGGCAAGGGTTACTTGCAGGTCATTTAGGCATGGTGAGCGAAAAGTAGTACAGTAATGCACATGCGAACTTGCGAAGGCTACAGCTGTTTTGTTTTGAATACTGGTACGAGCGTTGTGTCACTAGAAGCGCTGCTGTCAAAAGCTGCTAGTCACTATGCGCAACTGGCTTCTCTGATGGATGATTCGGCTGATAATTGGTAAACCAAAAATTAGTAAAATTATTGTTTCAACCTCTAACAGAATTAGGAAATTTTGAACCTTTTCATCGATATTTTAGACAGTTCTAAGACACTTTTCTTCTATGGCATCTTTCTTGCAAATTACTTTTATTTTACTTTTGAAGTTATCCTAACCTACCCTAACCTTGAGGAGTAAAATAAAAATATTTGAGATGAAAATGTCATAGAAGAAAAGTGTCTTAGAAATTTCTAAAATATCGAAAAAATGGATCAAAACATGTAATTCTGTTAGGGGCTGAAACAATAAAAGAACCAAAAAATTTGTTAAACCAAGTCTAGGCATTCGTTGCACAAGTGGAGGGTAGTAAAACACAATTCTCGTTAAACCGATTTTTCGTTGCGTGAGGGTTGCCTGTACAGTGTCAACTGCCAGATGTTTTCCATAATCACTTCTAAATCCTCATTCTCTGGTTACATTTTATTTACTTCATGCTTTGTGTCCCATATCTGAGTGCCTAGTCTGTGAAGAAGGTGATTTTCAAAGTGAATGCCATGTCTCTTACATACGTTCACTATCTAGTCAACTGGTGAACATATTTGCCATACTCAACTCTAAACTGCCATTTTCTAGTACAGTAATCCCTCCACTATCCGACGTAATAGAGCCAAAGGCATGTCCGGACATTGATCTTGTCCGAATATTGGGCCTGAAGCTCCAGCACCTGTCATTCATGACTCTTAACCTAACCTAACCTAAATCAGAAAACTACCTTCCTACCTCCCTACCGGACATGTATAGCACTTATTTAGGTCCCTTTTCACATAAATAATGCACACAAAGCATGAATCAATTGAATTTTAACAAAAAAATGATGATTAAGAGGTGAGTAAGGCATAGGTGCTCAGAACTTGCCAGCATAGTATAAGTAAGTATCGGACATGGAAATCATCTTTTCTCACATTTTATGCACTAAACCATTGGATACAAAGCATCAAATACAGTGAATTATGTAAATTGCTACCAGGAAAATGGTTAGGTTAGGTTAGGTTATGACCGGACATGAAATTCATTGGCACTCGCCTTTTTCACAACTAGTGCACTAAAATAATTAACACAAAGCATGAATTAAATTAAATTTTATCCAAAAACAATGAATATGAGGCAAGTTAGGCTCAGCTGTTCACTGAGTTGGCAGCTTTGTTTAGGTACAGGACTTGAAAATCATTGGCATTCACCTTTTTCACAGCTGGTGCACTTCAATACTAGTGGTAACCATGCATGAAAAAATTAAATTAAAAGCTGGAAATTGTTTCGTTTTTGTTTCGTTATTGAAGGCTCCAACATGCTCGCATGTGTCGGCCTTGGTCACCTAATGGCGGCTCTCCACGCTGCTCGATCCCTGGCAGCCTCCCTATTCAGTCCCTTAACCCTTAAGTCACATTTAATGACCTCGTCCCATGTCTTTCTCGGTCTACACCTCCCAACCCCTCCCTCAATATTAACACTTCTCACCCTCTGTACCCAATTATCCTCCCCCATCCTCTCCACATGTCCAAACCACCTCAGCCTACCTCTCCTCATCACAACACCAATACACTCCAGTCCCATCCTACCTCTCAACTCTTCTATCGTAAACCCAGCCCCCCCAGGCCTTGCACGCAAGGACGCACTGCACATCCACCTAATCATTGTCATTTCTGTACATTTAAACCTGCGAATATCTTCTTCCTTTACTGCCCAGGTCTCACTACCATACAGCATCACACTCCTAACACATGCTGCATAAAAAGATCCCTTAGCACGTAAGGAGAGTCCTCTCAATGTCAGGAGAGGCAACAGCTCCCTGAACTTCTTCCAACCACTTTTCACTCTAGCAACCGAGCTAACTCCAGCCCCACCTCCGGCACATAACATGTCTCCCAAATAACAAAACTCCTCCACACACTCAAGAGACTCACCTGCAAGTTCAACCCTCTCACACCTAACAATCTCCGCCTGCTCTCCCCGACACACCGCACACATGAAATCAGCATTATCTCGCAGTCTACCTCTAATACCACTACATCTCTTGTGCACCCACTTATCACAAACACTACACAAGATGGAATTACTTCCCACACCCATGTGGCAAACTGCACATGGCCACTCTCCCTCTCCTCTGATTGTACCGCCACCAACCCTAGATATCATCACTTTTGTTTTATCTGCATTTACCCTTAAGCCCTTGTACCCCATACCATCTCTCCACTTCTTAAATCTTTCCTCAGCCTCCCCTTCATTCTCAGCAATCAACACCAAATCATCAGCATACAACATCTCCCATGGGAGTCCCTCTCTGAAGTCACGTGAGAGGGCTTCAAGCACCATGATAAACAACAAGGGACTCAAAACTGACCCCTGATGCACACCAACATTCACGGGAAACTCATCACTCAAAACTCCATTCACTCTTACCTGGGTGCGAGCACCCACGTACATGGCCATAACCACCCTAACCAGCCACTCTTCCAACCCCAGCTTTCTCATTGCCCACTTCACCACCTCTCTAGGGACTCTGTCAAAGGCCTTTTCCAAATCAACAAAAACAAAATACAATTCCCTTTTCTTGCCAATATATTTTTCCTGAAGCTGTCGAACAATGAATATGGCATCAGTGGTCCCCCTGCCTGGCATAAACCCAAACTGCATCTCATTGATATTCACTCTTTCTCTAATCATACCTTCTAGAACTCTCTCCATTACTTTCATTATCTGATCTAAGAGCTTTATACCTCTGTAATTTCCCCTTTCCAGGGCATCACCCTTCCCTTTGTACACATTTACAATTACACTCTTCAGCCAATCATCTGGGACAACACACTCATATATAATCATATTTATCAGGTCAGTGACTAACCTCACCCCAATATCTCCTGAGGCCTTCAACATTTCGGCAGTCAACCCAGACACACCTGCCGCCTTCCCCACCCGCATCCTGCCTATTGCCTCACTCACAGTAGCAGCGTCAATCAAAGGCCAAGGCCCAAACACTGGATCAGCTGGCTCCAAACCTTCCCTATCCCAATCAAACTCTTCATTCAACAACCGGCTATAATGCTCTCTCCATGCATCTTTAATATCCTCACTGTTTACCACTACCCTTCCTTCATCATTCTTCACACACTGCTCGCCTACAATGTCCCGATTATCTCTCTTCATCTGATTTGCCACCCTAAAAACCATATTTTTCCTTCCTTCATGATTTAGATTATCAAGTAAAAGTATCTGTGACTCAGACTTCGCCCTGTATACCTCTCTTCTAGCCCTGCGCTTGGCAGCCAAGTACTCCTCCCTGTTACCACCCTTCTTCCATTCCCGGAAAAGCCTTCTCTTCTCCTTAACTGCGGCTTCTACACCCTCATCCCACCACCAAGTTACTTTATGTCTTGGTGGGCCTCTTGTCCAACCGCATACTGCATCGGTAACTCTCAAGAGGTTGTTCTTAAGGGCTCCATACTGTTCATTAACGTCTCTATCTTTGGCTTCCTGTTCAGCCACCACTCTCCTCATCTCACTATAAAAGGCATCCCTTACTGATTGGTTTCTCAGCTTCCATATTTTCCTCCTAGGTACATATGTCATCCTTCTCATCACTCGTTCCTTAAGCACCATGTCACAAATCAACAGTTTGTGCTGCTGCACACACTCCTCGCTTCCTATAACTTTAACATCCCTCACTAATCTCCTATCAACCCTCCTTACCAGAAAATAATCTATCTGGCTACTATTTCCCCCGGACTCGTACGTAATCAATCTACTCACTCTTTTTCTAAAATGTGTGTTGCACACAATGATGTCCATAGCCTCCCCAAACTCGAGTATTCTTTCCCCTTCCGCATTCCTCACACCATATGCACATCCTCCATGGACTCCTTCATAACCTTGAGCTGCTTCACCAACATGACCATTTAAATCCCCTCCCAGAACCACTACCTCATCATCACCCATACCACTTACTACACGTATTAAATCATCCCAAAATCTATCCTTCTCTGCGTCATCCAATCCTACCTGCGGAGCATATGCTGATATAACTGAAAACATCACCCGTCCGATCAAAATTTTCACTACTATTATCCTATCACTTACTCTCATGACATTCATAACATACTCCACCCATTTCTCCGCAACCAACACACCCACACCCCCATATCCGTCAGTTCCCCCCTGCCAAAACAACTTATAGTAACAAAATGGTTAGGTTAGGTTACGTTAGGTTATGACCAGACATGAAATTCACTGGCATTCACCTTTTTCATAGCTGGTGCACTTAAAAACCATGCATGATAAAATTAAATTGAAAGCAGGAAACTATGATTAACATTTAGGGTAATTTTTTAACACATTTACAGCATGCTGAAAACAGGTTAGACATGAAAATCATTATGGAAATCATCTTTCACACAGTTTATGCATGAGATTAATGATATGGAAAGAACAAAACAAGGAATTTTGATGAAGTTAGGGTACTAACGAAAAAGACGCCGCTGTCCTGATGTATAACCCGCTCAATCATCTCAGACTCTGACAGGAAGACCTTGCACCTTAAACACCTTTGCACTTGACAATCACCAGCACTTCTCACCAGCACTTTCCACAACGTTTTCTTTTGCATAACTGGGATCACATCACTTCACTGCACTGTACATAACAGTATATTCCCGTGTGGTCTAGTGACGAGTCCTGGAGAATTTAGTCGCTGTCCTCGTCGGAATCTTCCTGATGGGTACTCAGACCGGCAACAGTAGATGCGATCTCGGTATCAGACATCATCATACACATGATGAAGAAGGTGAAAAGCAGCATCAAGCCCTGCAGGAGGTAGGGTATCACCACAAAACCAATCACTTCGGCCGCCATTGTTGGAGAGTGTTTACGAGGCAGGAACAGTGCAGGAAATGGGACCGACAGAGAGGCACACCGCGCGAAAACAGCCTATTGGCGCGCGCGGGAAATTCAAACTGACGCGGTCCAAAAAATCGGATTTTTTCGGATTTTTTCGAATTTGGGGGCATTTTGGGGGTCGGACAGCCCAAGATGTCCGAATAGTGAGGGATCCGAATAATGGGCGTCCGAATAGTAAAGAGATTACATATTTTTTTTTCTTCATGCTTTGTATCATACATTTTAGTGCATAAGATTTGAGAAAGGGTGATTTTCTTAGTGATTACCAAATCCGTTACTTACTTCCTTACTCACCTCAAAATTATCATTTTTTGGTTAAAATTCAATTAATTCATGCTTTGTGTCCATTATTTATGTGAATGGGGTCTTAAATGAGTGCTATGCATGTCGGGTAGGGAGGCAGATAGGAGGTTTTCAGATTTATGTTAGGTTAGGTTAGGTTAGGGTCAGGAATGACCGGTGCTGGAGCTTCGGGGCCACTATCCAGACAAGACCACTTTCCGGTCATGCCTTTGGCTCTATTACATGGGATAGTGGAGGGATAACTGCATATAAGTTCACCACCACCTTTGGCTCTCCTCTTGTTCCACTGATCCACCTGGTGAACAAGACTACATCTTTTCTATCCATAATGACCTAAAGCAGCTTGTACAGCACCCAACCCATATCCCTGACTGCCTTGGAGAGAGTTCCAACATATTTGACCTCATCCTGACAATTAATCCTTCTGCTTACACTGTTAATCATTTCTCTCTGTTGGGCTCCTCCAATCATAGCCTTATTACCTTAACCGGTCCTGTCTCTCTGGTACAGCCTGTGGACCCTCCAAAGAAACACCATCTGTGGCATTTTGGAGCTGTGGATTAGGAGGCCCTCAGGCAGTACTTCTTTGATTTTTCTTGGAATGATTATTGCCTCCATGGCTGGGAGCCATCCGAATGTGCCTTGCGCATTACGGAGGTTATTCTCTCAGGCATGGAAGCATACATTCCTTTCTCTTATCCTGTGACTAATGCAAGAAGGCCTTGGTTTAATCATGCTTGGTCTAATGATGTCTGCAACAAAAAGAGGGCCTATAAAGGGTACTGGAGCGAACCCACTCCTGAATCACATCTTTCTTATGTTTCTGCCCAGAATCGTGCTAAATCTGTTCTTTCCTCTGCTAAAAATAATTTCATCCGTGCTAAATGCTCTCAACTCTTCAACTCAAATTCTTCTCGCTCCTTCTGGCACCTTCCCAAAAATCTTTCTAACAACTTTACCTCATCATCCTTCCCTCCTCTTTTCTACTTTGATGGCTCTGTAGCATTTCTTCTAATGATAAAGCAGATCTCTTTGCTCAGACTTTCTCCTCTAATTCCACCTTAGACGATTCCGGTGCTGTTCCTCCATCACTTCCCCCCTCTGACTTCCTCATGGCTGACATTAAAACTTCTTCAGCTGATGTATTTTCAGCCATCACTGGCTTAAATACTTATTAATAAGGCATATGGGCCTGATGGAGTCCTCACTGTTGTCCTCAAAAACTGTGCTTCTGTGCTTACACCCTGCCTAGGCAAACTATTTTGTCTTTGTCTATCAACTTGTAACTTTCCTTCTCTCTGGAAGTTTGCTCTCATTCAGCCAGTCCCAAAGTAGAGTGACCATTCCCAACCCTCTACCTATCGCCCAACTGCTTTAACAACATGTGTCACAAAAGTTTTCAAGACAATTCTCAACAGAAAAATCTTAAAGCATTTTTCCTGTCACAACCTTCTTTCTGATCGCCAGTATGAGTTTCGTCAGGGATGCTCCACTGGCGATCTTCTCACCTACCTTTCAGACTCCTGGTCATCCTCCTTTCGGGACTTTAGTGAAAGCTTTGCTATTGCACTTGACATCTCAAAGGCTTTCGATCGACTCTGGCACAAATCTTTAATTTCCAAGTTGCCCTTTTACGGTTTCTATCCTTCTATCTGTGCCGTCATCTCTAGCTTCCTTTCTGGACGTTCTATAGCCGGAAAGTTGTACATCTAACCCTATCCACTCAAACGCTGATGATTCCACCCTTCACCTTTCCATTCGGTTCCTGCAACATCCATCTCAGCAGTTACTTCAACAACCAAGGGATAAGGCTATGGCACACCTAATATCTGACTTGGCTCGTATCTCTGACTCGGTTAAAAATAATCTTGCTGTTTTTAATGCATCAAAGACTCAGTTCTTACACTTATCAACCCAACAAAATCTTCCACAGGATTACCCACTAATGTTTATTATGTCCAGCTCAGTCCTGCATCATCCTTGAACATGCTTGGGATTTCATTTACTCAGGATTTATCTTGGAAAGAACATATTACATCTCTTGTGAAATCTGCTTCCAAGAGATTAGGTGTGCTAAGCCAACTCCAAACTTTCTTTACCCCTGCACAGTTGTTAACTTTATACACAGGTTTTATTCGGCCCTGTGTGGAGTACAACTCTCATGTGTGGCAAGGCTCCTCACATGCAGCTCTTCTCAATAGGGTGGAGTCAAAGGCTTCTCGTCTCATTAACTCACATCCTCATACTAATTCTCTTCAACCTCTGTCTCTTCATCGCACTGTTGCAACTTTATCTCTTTTCTATCACTATTCAATGGTCACTGTTCCTCTGAGCTATCTGCTTGCATCCCTCCACTTCTACGACAGGCACCTAGCACCCGTCTAGCAACAAACTCTTATCCCTTTTCTCTCCAATTCTCTAATGCAAGAGTTAACCGAATCTAATGAAAGAGTTAACCGATACATCCAGTTCTTCATTTATGCAACTGGTCAGCCCTGGAACTGTCTTCCTCTGTCTGTATTCCCTACTTCCTATGATCTACAGTCTTTCAAACGCAGTGTGTCCAGGCATCTCGAAATGAACGGATCTTGAATTTGGTTCTCTTTCATATTGTTTTTCTTTTTTCTTGGAAGGAACTGAATTGGGGCCCATGGGCTTTGGTTCTTTCTTACTTTAAAAAAAATATATATATATATATATATATATATATTGTATATATTTTAGTGGTAGGTGGTGGCGACCATCATCCACTCACTTGATGTAGTGCTGCCTACTTCTTCCTTAGCCATTATCATTCTTTTTCTGTGCCTGCCCTCCTTTCTTCCTATTTCTCCTATATTTCCTGTCACTTCTTACTGCTTTTCTTTCCTTTACAAGTGGCATTACATTGAGTGACAAGCCAAATGGTTTCCTGT